>JASAMX010031101.1:0-32019 GCA_030248175.1 Microlaimidae sp. YZB2_3
AATTAAGCTAACTAATATAATAACCTATTTCGTCGCTTTACTTTAACTAGAATAGATTATTGGACAAGCCCAAGGAGAAGTGCGACTCATCACCTAGTTCTTCTCGTCAAACTTTTACAAAACAAAAAATTGTAAAATAATACAAACATGTACATTATTTGCTATTTTTAAAATACATATTTTGTGTTTAATTAAATAAATTACTAAAATTATGATAAAATATTTATATTAGGTTATTATGAAATTTACTATACATGTAATGCCTGTTTAAATACATATTAAGTAAAAATATTTTTAAGAAATCAATTTTTTTGTTTTTGTTATAATAAAATTAAAGTTTTATTTAACCTAGATTATGTAAGAATGCGTGCTGTGTTCATTAATTATATAAAGTTTAGTAGGTAAAGTCTAGGGTTTTTAAAGTAATTTGTAATAACTAATTGTGTAATGTAAGATAACCTTTATAAAGTATTTATTTTTAGATTCTGCAGTTTTAAACTTAAAAAAAGTTTATGTTTTGTCACCAGTCTCATTTATTTTTTTAAAAAACAAGAAGATACATAAAAAAATTTTAAGAACACAGTTTTATATAGAAATTTAAAACCTTGTTTAACCATTTTTTTAAAAATAAAAACAATTGTTTGCTTATTTAAATGTATATGGCAAATTTTTTAAAATTTAAAAAAAAGGTTTTTCGTGTTGCAAAAAACTTTTGTTGTTAAAATATTAATTTTAAGAAGTATTAATGATTATAAAAATATACTAACTCACTTTATGCTGTAGATTTTCTTTATTTTTCAGAGGTATAAACAATTTTTTTCCAATTTTGATAACAGCACTGACAATGGTCTTTTTTGTTTGACCTGCCACGTTTATTTGGAACTGGTTTTTGACAGTATATCCAGAGTGGTGACATTTGAGTAATAGGTGCCAGAATCCCACAAAACTGTGCATTGTTTTATCTCTATTTTACTTTAAAATGTTGAAATAATGAGTCCCAATTACAAGTTGAAGCGTGATTGAGAAGTGCGGAAATTATTATATGTTTGATTTTTGTTGACTTCCTGGCTTTCCATTACTGATGTTGTAAAAAGTCTCAGAGTTATGTAGAGATGGTGAATGTGACTCGATTTATTTGAATATATGTTACTTTTTAAGCACAGGGTAAATATAATGAGTCAGAATAATAAAAAGACAAAAACTGTGACATATTTTTTATTTATTATAGCTAAAAGTTACTTGATTAAAAATAAATTTTGAAGTTTTTTAATATTATAAACATTAAAATAAAATTATACTATAAATGGATGGTTTAAGGCAAATTTATGATATTTTGAAATTTTAACTTACATTAAGTTGTAAATAAACCACATTATTACTTTGTGAAGATATTATTAATTTCTGAATGTATGAAACCAAGATTTTTGTATGTATTAAATATTTCACTTATTTTTTCCAAAAAATATTTTTTGGTCGAACAAATTCTACCAAACCTAACAAATTGTGAAAAAAGTACATTAAGTGATAAGTTATTGGATACATTGCTATCTTTATGAATATATCTTAATACTTTAAAATTAAAGTCCGAAGTTTTGTTATATACATCAATGTCAAGCTGACCATCCATAACTTTTATTGTTAAATCTAAATAATGTATTTCTTTCTTTCCAATGGAAGTGTCGTTTAAAGGCAGACATACTGGATAAATGTTTTTGGTAATATTCATAAAGTCGCTGCAGTTTGATGAGCCGATATCATCTACATATCTACAGGTGTTAGCTAAAAGATTTCGGTGAGCAGGGTGGGCTTTAAGATATTTGAATTCCATAAATGAAAGAGAAAGATCAGCTATTTGCGGTGATGCATTTCCACCCATAGGGATGCCTGATACCTGTTTAAAGATTGTACCTGCAAATTTTATGTAGCAGTTGTCAATTACAGACTTTATTAAATTTTTGATTTGTGTTTTGGAGAATATATCCGTTTTTGTGGTTATTGAATCAGTGTAGAAAATTTTAGAGTAACCGACGGCCAAATATTGTTTTTTAGAATTTGAGAATAGAAGATCTACAAGTTGAAATAGGTTTCATAAATAATATCGTGAGAAAAATTTGTATATAAAGTACTAAAGTCTCCACTAAATACTTCATTGACGTCTTCTGGTTCATTAAGCTTTTCGATTGCTTGAATACTGTTTTTATTGACCAATGAACTGTACCAATTTTATCTTGTAGTGAAGTACAGTAGTTTTTAAAATGTTCCTCTAAAAATGTAAGGATTCTTCCAAGAAGTATTGAGATAGGTTTAGAACTTGATTTCTTCGCTCCTGCTATAAATCGAAGTTTAATGGGATTTTTATGGAGTTTAGCGTTACCAAACATAAGCGGTATGGTTTTACAATCATCTGTAAGTATACAATTAAAAGCCTCCGCAATGTTTTGATGTATTTTAATTATGGTTGATTCGGATTTATCTGTAATTGGTTTGTAGACTTGATTTCCTTGAATACTCCATTTATTATTTATTAGTGAGAACCATGCCAAATTCTTTACACATCATTATCGCATAGAGTTTTTTACATATAAAAACAAAATTATTATTTGCTTTATCAGCAGTAGTAATTACAAATTTATCTTGCAAAGGTTTACATTTTTTACGTATATAACTTTCAGTAATAAATTGGTTTTCATTGTAATTTTTAGATGTATATTTATTTTTCCAAAATTTCATTCTGTTGTTTACTACATTTTCAAAGTAAGTTCAAAAAGTGTTTAGGTTATCTTTATTAATTTTATATTTATGAGTGATACAGTCCTCTATTGTTGCATTGCATACATTTTTAACTTCATTCCAGTCATAAAGTTTAGTTAATCTGAGTTTTGATCCTTTATTAAATATATTTTGCAAGTTTTTGTCCTTAATTAAGTTGGTGTCTCCTCCAATTATGTGTCCTAAATTGTCATAAGTTTTCGTTGCATCACTTTACTATTAACGAATTAAATTTCTTTAGGATATACGTGTGTTATAACCGAAGCAGAGATTTTTTTCACAAATCTGCAAAGGATAGTTTAATATTGTCAAATTAAAATTGCTTTAAAAACTTTTCGTTAAATTTCGAACCAATTTAAATCTCAAGCGATCCAAATGTCCACTGAAATATCTAAAAAAAACTTAAATGCAGTCATGTCTGTACATTTTGTTTATCAATGTTGCTTTATTTTGACTTTAAATGATGCTGCTGCGAATCTTGTAAAACTTTCATTATTTTCTGTTGTCAGCCGAGAGGTCAAGTCACAAACCCAACGAACCCCCAGTCGGGGGTCCAATGTGAGGAGCCTTCATTGTTTACTTTAGATTATACACTAATCGCGACTGCCAAATCGTGAGAAAGCTTGTTTTAAGATTAAAGCAAAGACAATATCCTACAAAACAAAAAATTTTTGTGAACAAAAATTTAATATAAATAAAAATCATTGTTAACTTATATTTTTTATAATTTATTATATTATTAAACAAAGTAAATTGCAAGTTAAAACTTAATTTTATTTATGGATACACTGTTCAGGTTCATAATGTGGGCATTAAACCATATTCCAAACAGGAAAAGAACATTTTGTCAGAAAGATTTTGGCAATATTTTATTTATTGTGGTAAACCACGAACGAACAATTTATTAAATGCATTTTGCAACAAGACAACAAACAGAACAACATTTGTAAATCCAAATAAATATCAATGTTTATGCAAATGCAATATCAACGTCTATCAAATCTTGCAACAAGACGGCATTTGTTGCAAATCCACAAATACCAATGTTTTCAACAAAGACATTAAAAATATTTATTTTTGTAAATTATTTAAATTCGGTTGATATATGTTAAAACGCTTCGGGCTTTTATGAACTTAAAGTTACTCATTATATGAACAGTTACTCATGAACAGTTGTGACTTGTGATGTGCATTTTGCTGTTTAAAATTTTAGAATTTGTAACAAATATAAATTTATAAATTATTGCAATTTACAGGCATAAAACTTCAATACTTATACAAAATAAAGAATGAAGCACATAAAACACATTTCAGGGTTTGCTTGTAAATTTCGAGTTAACGAAGAAGCTAATTTTTCAGCTTTCAAACGTTAATTTGATAATTTTAGAATTTAATAAATTTGTTTAGTTAGTATAAATTTAAAAAAAATTTAAAATATTAAAATAGCTAACGTTAAACTATTATTAAAGTTAACGCAACTTTTTAAAAAATTACCACATTTGATAAATAATGTATACACAAAGATAAAATTTTTAAATACAAATAAATGACGATTCTTATAAGTTTATAAATTACAAATAAGAACCTTTAAATCTAGGAATCTTGTACTTTTTTAAAATTTGTGATTTGAAAACAAACTAGGATTTTTAAATTAAATTTCGAAACTTCAAAATTTATCTCAAGTCATTTCATTTCGAATTTCATAATTCAAACATTAATTAATAGCTAAAACTTCAATATTCATAAATTCAATAATTATCGTGTTCGATATGCATTTGAGATTTGTGATTTTATGGACGTGTTATATTAGATTCTGTGAAATAATAAATAAGTAATAAATAAAGTGTTTTATGGGTATTTGAAATGTTTTATATTTCGCGTGTTGAATTAACGTTTACAGCACATAAACATATACAGTACAAACAAAATAGTTTAAAAAAGCTGTAAGTTAAAAGCAAAAACACCTATATATTTGTACTCTGTGAAATAAAAAACAGAAATAATGAATAAATACTAAATTTTTGCATTCCCAATTTTTTAAGATTCAATTTTTTGAAGTTTGATTCAAATTTTTGATTATTTTTTCTCTAAAATTATAAATTTTGAAAATTTGAATTTTTTTAAATTCCTTAATTGTAAGTGTAATTGTAACTGTAATTTAGGAAACGATTAATTTAGGAAAGTGACTAAGAAACTAAATAAAAAAATAAATATTTCCTTCATTTTGAGTACTCGAACGAAATCTTAATTTGTTGAGTTTTAAATTAGTTAACGCAGTCTCCTGCCACACTTTTTGTTTTGCTGTGAACACTTTTACATAAATCAAAAGCAATTTAAAATGTTTTCCATATATTTTTCCACACCGAAGCCTAAAAATTTATTTTTTAATTTATTTTAATTTGTGTGTTAAACATTAATTAATTACTATGATTCTAAAAATCTTTAGACCTCGTGGATTTTTTAATCAAGGGATATAATGACCCGCTTAAAGCTGAGAGTTTTTAAAACGAACAGATACAGAGCGAAGAAAGTAAAAATCCCAAAGCGATCGACAAAATAATAAACAAATATTATTTTTTAACTTTTTTTAAAGCCAATTATATATTTTTAAAATTATTTAACCCGAAGAGTGTGGAATGATTTTTTTTAATTTTCTACAAATGAATGATATAATTGTCTACAACCGTTTATAAAGATCTTTTTAAGGATCTCATCGGTTCTGTTCTGTTCTGGGAAACGCCCTTTCGTTCTGGGCTGTTTTCTCCATATTAAAACCCTTTGAAAGGATCTTTTTAAAGATCTCCTCGGTTCTGTTCTGTTCTGGGAAACGCCCTTTCGTTCTGGGCTGTTTTCTCCATATTAAAACCCTTTGAAAGGATCTTTTTAAAGATCTCCTCAGTTCTGTTCTGTTCTGGGAAACGCCCTTTCGTTCTTGGTTGTTTTCTTCATATTAAAACCCTTTGAAAGGATCTTTTTAAAGATCTCATAGGTTCTGTTCTGTTCTGGGAAACGCTCTTTCGTTCTGGGCTGTTTTCTCCATATTAAAACCCTTTAAGGGATCTTTTTAAAGATCTCCTCGGTTCTGTTCTGTTCTGGGAAACGCCCTTTCGTTCTGGGCTGTTTTCTCCATATTAAAACCCTTTGAAAGGATCTTTTTAAAGATCTCATCGGTTCTGTTCTGTTCTGGGAAACGCCCTTTCGTTCTGGGCTTTTTTCTCCATATTAAAACCCTTTGAAAGGATCTTTTTAAAGATCTCATCGGTTCTGTTCTGTTCTGGGAAACGCCCTTTCATTCTGGGCTGTTTTCTCCATATTAAAACCCTTTGAAAGGATCTTTTTAAAGATCTCATCGGTTCTGTTCTGTTCTGGGAAACGCCCTTTCGTTCTGGGCTGTTTTCTCCATATTAAAACCCTTTGAAAGGATCTTTTTAAAGATCTCATCGGTTCTGTTCTGTTCTGGGAAACGCCTTTTCGTTCTGGGCTGTTTTCTCCATATTAAAACCCTTTGAAAGGATCTTTTTAAAAATCTCATCGGTTCTGTTCTGTTCTGGGAAACGCCCTTTCGTTCTGGGCTGTTTTCTCCATATTAAAGCCCTTTGAAAGGATGTTTTTAAAGATCTCCTCGGTTCTGTTCTGTTCTGGGAAACGCCCTTTTCGTTCTGTTCTGGTTCTGGTTCTGGGAAACGCCCTACCCCCATAAAAGTAGTGTAAAATCCCCATGGCGAAATTCCCCATAACGTAGTGCAAATTCCCCAGAACAATCAGAAATGCGTTTGCAAACTAAAATGTGTTAAAACAAATAGATTTTAATTATAAAAGCATTAAAAATGTTTTAATTTTTTCCTAAGCCTAAGCGAAGCCCTAAAATCAAGATAAATTTTATCATGATAAAATTTTGTTGTATTTTCCAAGTGTAAAAATTTAAAGGAAATATTGCAAACGCATTATATTTATGGGGATTTTACACCAACTTATGGGGATTTTGTAACGTTTATGGGGATTTTTGCCTATGGGGAATTTGTCCATGGGGTTTTTATACGGACCCTCTTTCCGGTAGGTGAACAAAGGCAAACACTAAATTCCACCGACTCCGACTCTGCCTCAAATTTCTGCAAACTATATATTGATGTGCAGGTTAGCCAGAATCAACAAAAACTCGATCAAAACAAAACGAATTTGAATGGTTTTTAAATCAAGTTAGCTTTTTTCTACATGTGTTTATTTTAAATTAATAGTTTTTAACTGAATTACACTATAAAAACATTAAATTAAGCTTAAAAACCAGAAAATTAGTAAATTTAAAATAGAATACAATTGATTATTCTAAAAAAATGCTAAATTTCCTATTATTATTTTAGTGCATGTTAGAAAATTTTGCAGAAAAAAATTTAAGACAAGGAATACTAAATTTTTCCTAAGCCTAAGCAAAACCTTAAAATCAAGATAAAAGTCTAAAAAAACTTGAAAGCTAATATAATGCGAATAATTTACAGCTTAGAAAAAATATATATTTATTTCGGAAGATATTATGCCAAAAATATTCTTTCCGGACACCAAAAGGTTTTAAAAAATATTGTTGGAAGGTTTTAAAAACTTTAACAACTCAAAATCTGACTAACTTCCATGATATATTGCACTAAAATGGCTAACAGAAGCAAACTCCGCTGCGGAGTTACCTGCGGAGTGAAAAACCCTTTTTTAAGCTTAAGGCTATGCGTTCCTAAGCCTAAGCAAAGCCTTAAAAACAACCTAAACTTTAACAAATAGCTGCGCGAAGAAAGTTTAGGTTGTTTTTGGGCTTTGTTTAGGCTTAGGAAGGCGTAGGCTTAAACTCCGCAGCTAACTCCGCAGCGCAATTTTCTCCTGTTAGCCACTAAAATTGCGTAATTCAATCACAGTGAGAAAATTGGCATAATGTTAAAAACTACGGTAAGTTACGGTAGATTTTGGACGGAGTCGGAGTCGGTGGAATTTAGTGTTTGTCTGAATAAAGGTAAACTGTAAATTCCACTGACACCGACACCGACCAAAATCTACCGTAATCTACCGTAATTTTTAGTATTATGCACATATTATCCTAAGCCTAAGCCCAAGCCTAACCTGCACATCAATATATTATTTGCGTAAATTTGAGGCGGTGTCGGTGTCGGTAGAATTTACAGTTTGCCTGAATAAAGTTAGCCTCTCGAGCCAGCCTCTCGAGCGCCTCTCGAGAATAATTCAGACCAGTGAGAAAAATGTTTTAACTTTGCATGACAAATCCGGACCGGGACAAAAAACCAAGGACTACTTAAATATTATGTAAACAATCAAAAATAAATCTGGAATATGGCAAATCTAATAAATCCGCAAATAATCAAGTGTTGAATATGCAAAATTATAAAGTAAACCACTGTATTAAATTTTTTAAAGTATTTGTAAAATATTTTTCGCTTATGAGAATTTATATCAATCTTATACTAATCTGACTAGTTGAGAAATCTATTAAAATATTAAGCGGATCAAAAAAATAGGATAAACTATAAAATATTTATCATGATACATTTACTAATCGCATTTTCTTAAAAATGCCAAAATTTAATTATTGTGAGCGTTTAAAAATCAAATTAAAAGTAATTATAAAAATATATATGATTCAAATGAAAAACGTCTTAGGTTTTATTTTAAAAATTAGACATGAACATGCATTTACCTCACATAATACTTTACTACTTACAAAACAAAAATATATTAATATTTTCTGATATTTATTTATTCCTATATTCGAAATAAATATAATATTCCGATAAATCTCTATTTATTGATTTTTATAAGGTTCATTCGATTCTAATTTAAGATTTCTCTTTTTGTGTAATTGGTGCAACAGACAAATACGGATGTGACTCGGCTAAGTAAACGAATATTGTGATGTAAGCCGCCGTAGAAAGGTAAAATAGCGGGGCAAATATAAAATCGTTATTTTTATACAAAATTGATTTTGGTGTTTTGTAGCAATGTTTATATTTCAACCAGCGATCTTTCCAACAAATATCAATTTCTGGTGCTATGGCAAAATAAAACAAAGAATAGCTCCAGTGCTTATTTTTAAGTGAAGTAAAGCGTTTTCACATTTCGTTTTATGAGCATTTTAAAACTTATTTTTTTAGGTTTTTAACGTTTGTAGGTGATATGAATTGGCGGAGCTTGTAAAATAATGATTAAACTAAGCAGCAGCTTTTAACCTTAATCACTTTATTTTTTTAGATAAGAAAACAGTGTCTTCCAAACACAGGTTTTAATTTTATATGTAGTAAAAAAAAACACTGCTGGAATATAACCAAAGGTGTCTGACCTACCCAAGCTTTGGGAAGGCGATATTTTCACCAGGGCAAAAGCCGAAATCTGTAATTCTAATCTTTATTTGTTACGAGTTAATAGAGAGGGGGGTCAGGGTTAGGACGTTAAAAAGGAAAAGAGTTACGCCAAAAATTTATTGCAACACGTAATGGCCTTTAGAAATTTAGGGAGCGGCGTGCTAAGGCCGTGTGCAGAGAAGACAAAACTTTTTTCACTAAGCTTGTAAACACTACGTGTGAAAAGAATGACGTGTAAGTTTGCAGTTGCGTGTAGCCTTAAATTCTTAATTTGGACGTGATTCGTAGAAAACAACACCAAATTAGATATTTAAAGCCGGAACATCAACATCAACTCCTAGGAGTTTTTTTAATTTTATAAAAGGCAACGCGTTTCGGATAAACCTCTTCAGGCCGGATATTAGCGTTCCGATAGGTGTAGCAGCAAGAAATTGTGTGTGTGTTTTTTTCTTCAAGAGTACTGCGGTGAATGTGACGCTAATATTCGTTGAGAATATTAAACTAAGCGAATTGTATTCAAATGAACACCCTTATTGTGTGTACAGGGCGTCGTCGCTCGTTGCTATGGCGCGGTAGGGTAGCGTATGTTGAATGCAGGTTTTAAATTTATTGATCCTGTCTTTTTACCGACGCGATCAATGAATACACTATAAAGCTTTAATGCGCTTATTTAGAAAAACGACAAAAGGGTTCCACGCTAGTGGAATAAGGCCCCGAAGCTAGCACAGTATGCTCTATGGCAGCAAATCACTTTTTGATATATGTAGACGTGGGATGTACCACGGAAAAAAAGGTGTGGTTTGTTTCACAAATAAGCACCATGCGAAGCTAGATTGTTTTGAGCGGTTAATAGGTTTTCAGGCATATTGTGGTGTGAGCATTAAGTTTTTATTTTTTTTAAAAAAAGAAAAGGAAGAAGATGAATGCTCAGCCTAATTATAGCAGTACCTTACCGTTAACAACCGCTGGTACTTTCGGTTAGTGTGCTAGCTAATGCACAAAGAAAACCTAGGGTTTCTGTTTTCCTCATAGTGAAACGACGCGTTTGTGTATTTTAAAAAATACATACGATATTTTGGCAAATGATATAGTAATACAGAAAGTATGTTTTATGCACAATATGAAATTGGTGGAGTTTTAAAAAGGCCAAACCTTTTAACTGTGGCCAAATGCATTATATTTTGCGTGAACAGAACGGATGCGAGGTGTACCAAATAGTGTTATTTATATTAAATGTAAAGAGCTTTAAAGCCTAAATTTAAGCGTGATTCATAGGAATCAGCCCCAAAATAGACAAATAAAGCCGGAATGCTAACACCAACTCATAGGAGTTTAAAGACGACACGTGTTTCGGTACCATGACCTCATCAAGCCAGATATTAACATTCCGTGAAATAAATGAAATGTGTGGTACGTGACAACTTGAGTAGAACTGTACTCCACGGAGAATGTAATATATGGTATAAATGTCGAACAGAACTTGTATGCAAAGCGTTGAAAATTGGAAGGTATTTTTAAACTTCCAATAAAAAAAGGTAATTAATAATTACTAACACCAGTCGAAAAACAGGAAACGGGACTTTTTAGTATTTTACGCCGCCAGTGTGTTTAAAAAGCCAATTATGGCACAGCTATATTTAAAGTTTCACTTTTAGGGTTGGAAAAATGGAATGAAAGGCCGAGGTTCGGGGTAATGTGACATTGATGACAATTGAAGGATTAAGGAGGAAAACCTGTTACCAGCTTTTGAGTGTAAAGGAAACAGGCAAAAAATCCGAAGAAATTTTGTGTGCGTGTGGGAGGAAAACAAAAAACACTCCACTTTTTGTAAAAATAAAAATAAAACGAGCATTGAGTAAATTGGATGTGGCTCGTTAAAAAGTGGAGGTAGCGTAAATATGAATGAATATGTGTGTTACGGACGTGTGTACTGGGTTTGTTAAACCTAGTAGACTCCGAATGTGTGGGAGTGTGGCGGTTATTAAGCCAAGAGGGCAGAAAAGATTTGGCCGAATCGGGTCCCCCGAAAAAAATAGGGAATCGGGTCCCCCGCAAAGTAAATGGGATCCCCCACATAGTGAATCGGGTCCCCCGCAGAGGGAATCGGGTCCCCTCCGAGAAAACGTAAACAGTAGGTCATTCACAAATAACGTTGACAATATTTTGCTGTTTATAACATAATAACAAGAATTTATATGTAACAGTGAAGAATGTAAGACTCAGAAAACGTGTTTAAGATAACAGATCAATTTCATACTGTGAAATTGCAGAAATATTTCTATTCTAAGTTTCAACTGAAGAAATACAGTTTTCTGTAAATATCATAATACAAAAAACGGAAAAAACGAGTGAATATGACTGTATATACAGTCCATTAGTACCGCAGTAGGTGTACAATAATACCTAAATTGCAGTGCAAACAAAGAAAGAGTTCCTGTATTCACTAATCCTTTGAGTGTTTTGTAGTATGTTATGTACGTATTTCTCTGTTCATTATTATATGACATTGTTTGAATTCGCAACGTTACTGTCGGTTGTAGGTAGTTGTAGTGTCGAAAATCACATCCAGTGGATGCAACAAATCGGAGGGGGTTCACTGCAGGATGTCGTTCACAACTATCTCCATCGAGTTTCGCACTTGTTAGGGCAGAACTAAGATTCTGGTCAATAAGACAATGCAACTTTTTAAATATTTTATAGTATATTACTACTAGGGTACTGAAGTTTGGTATACCATTTTCATTTCATCTTCCATTTTCCCCTGCCTGAAACGGAAATGGTAGCGCAATGATATTAGCTATATTCACTAAATTACGATCACATATCTGTAAAAACACTGGGACCGCAAAAATAAAAAACCCACAAAAACTTTTGTAGCTTATTTTGTTTTAATAATCATTCGCGCACTTTTGTATAAGGGAGGGCGGTCGTGTTTTCTGTTTTCACAAATTGGCTGTTTCGAGTATATGCAGACCTGTGCACGGTCTGGAAATGCCCCCCGGTTTTATTGGAGGATTTGCCCCCCCGTTTTATTTCCCCCCCCCCGTTTAAAAAAAGTTGCCCCCCCCCGTGCCCCCCCCATTTTGGAATTGCCCCTTCCCCCGTTTTAACCCCGGGGGGCAGTGCACAGGTCTGGTATATGTACATATGTACAAAAATCCTGGAGTTCAAACATTTAAAAAAGTATTTTTTTAGTTTTTCGCGCAAATAAATAGTGATAAATCAAAATAATAATTGAATTTGTATATTCTTTTTTATCTTCTTCCCTTTTCCGGCTCCTGCGATTTCGTCACACAGAAAGCGCTCTGTGGACAGACAGTGTCTACAAAACATTTATCGGAACTGTTTTAAATTCAAGTTTGTACGAACACTTCTGTTGAAAACAAGAATTAAATAAGTATAGAAGAACAATGTGACACTTTGAGTAAATTAATCTTTGGATAATTTCAGAATTCAAACTGTTGAATCTTTTTAAACTAATCTGTTAGAAAGTTTTAAATTATAATGAGCATTCAATGGGCATCAGCGTCATTAGTTAATGCAAAAAATCAATCGTTTGAATTTTAAAATTATTTAAAAATTATAGATTGTTCAATGTTTCACAATCTTCTTGTATACTTATACAAATAAATTATTCTGTTAAAAAGATTAATACTTGTATAAAGAAACGTGAATCTTTAAAAGTGAAATCATTATCATTAAACTGTAACTAAACAGCACAATTAATATTCCGTTGTATTTTAATATAAATCCGTTTATGATTCGTTATAATATATCCGTTAGACTCTAGTGAAATGTGCAAATGTTTTAATTGGAATCGTATATCGTATTCGTTATGAATATTGTTGTATCAGACCTGTGCACTGCCCCCCGGGGTTAAAACGGGGGGAGCAATTCCAAAATGGGGGGGCACGGGGGGCAACTTTTTTGAAACAGGGGGGCAATAAAACGGGGGGGCAAGCAGGGGGGAAAGAAAAAAAAGAGAAAAAAAGGAGAAAAAAGAGAAAAAAAGAAAGGAAAAGGGAAAAAAGGGACAAAAAAAGCGGAAATAAGGTAAAAAAGGTCTAAAATGGCTTAAAATACATTGAAATAGGCTAAAAACTGCAAAAAATTCGCGATGATGGCGTCATCATAGGTCAAAAATGGCGTCATATTTTTAGGGTACTTTTTCATTTTTTGGGGAGGGGGGGGGGCAATAAAACGGGGGGGGGGGCAAATCCTCCAATAAAACGGGGGGGCATTTTCAGACCGTGCACAGGTCTGGTTGTATAGTATATTTTGATTCTATTTACATTTTCGAGTTTTAATTTTCGATCTCTGTGGAAATTGCGCCAAATCTGAAACTGCTTCATACGTTTAACAAAGGTTTATCCAGTGATGATAAATTATAAACCCAGTTGGATAAGCAGCCCGATTTTTCCACGACTCTTTCAGCTAACTGCTGTTTTATGAAAGTTTTATTTACACCCAAAACTTTGTTATTATTGTTTGGATGAAAGCTACTGGTATTTTGTAAATAAAGATACACGCACAACACAAATTTTAGCAATACATTTATACCTGAAAATACACAAGAACTTAAATTAAAATTGATGTGCAACCCACAGTTTATGCAACACACATGAGCTTAAAAAATACATAAAAATAAGTTTTATTTGTTTAAGACAAAAAATCAGGAATCTTTGTTGAAATGGAGTTATAGTTAAAGTTTTATTTGTGTAAGACAAAAAATCAACATCTTTGTTGAAATTGAGTTATAGTTAAGGTACAGTACAAAATGTACTTTGTGCTATGTACGAGAGAACAAAATACAAACAAAATATCTGTAATGTAATAAAATATCAACAAATTTAAATATTTAATGAGCAACTGTTTACGTAATAAAAAAATACACACCTCATATGAAAAGGGGGACCCGATTCCCTTTCTGGGGGACCCAATTCCCTTTTTCGATTTTTTATTGCCGGGGACCCGATTCCCATTTTTTTATGAGGGGGACCCGATTCCCGTTTACCGGCAGAAAATAGGGTACCGTAAGTGCAAAAGCTGAATGTGAGCCAGAGGCCGAATGTGAGCCAAGGGCCGAATGTAGGCCAGGGCTGAATGTGAGCCCGTTAAGCTGAAGGTAATTATTACCTTGAAAGTTGACAGCTTGAATATGAACTTGGCACTTGGTGACCACTATTTTGCCGTGCACACGATGTTAAGGGTAACACACATGCTACAAATGTAAAAAACGAATGCATTTTTATATTGTGGACGGCCGATCCTGCCGACCGTGCGGCTTTTTGTTTTTTTTTGACTCTCTAACCGGTAAGAGAGTTTCAAACTCTTTATCCGTATTTTAGGAATGAAAAATTTTTTTAGGAGATATGAAAACGTACCCCTTTTTTTAGAAAAAGGGAGAAGGAGTGTTGGTGAAACAAAGCAACTTTTCGGCAGTTTGAGAAAAAGAGAGAGTGAGAGTAGCTAAGGCTTAGGTAAAAAAAGGTTTTTAATTCATTTTTAAAATAGGAGAAACTTGTCTTTTGAAAAATGCGTTTACAAAATCGCATCTAAAAGACGAGTTTTCAGAGGATGAGCTGTTTTAAAGACGAATTTTTCGAAGACGAGTTGTAAAATACGAGATGTTTAAAGACGTTTATTGTAAAAGACGAAATTTCCGGGAACCGACGAAATTATAGGCAATTAAAATCTAGCTGACTGCGAAAATTGCAGTACTGAATCGACTATTTAACAACAAAGCCATTCAAAATTTTTAACGAAATCCGTTTAATAATAAAGATCAAAACCCGTATTTTAATAATTATTTATCAATTTACTTAATTTAAAACCCAAATGCAAATTTTTAAAGGGTTAAAGATGGTTAATTCTAGTATATTTTGTAAAAAGGTGGAATTAAAAAAAAATCTGCGTTCTTATTTGTTTTTTTTTTTAAAAAACGTCATTACCGCACAATTTTAATTGGTCCCCTCATGTCTGCATTCTAATTTTCAGCGTCAGCCAGATATAATTCAACCATAATTTTTAATTTCGAAATAAAAAAAATAAATTAAAAAAAACGAATTTTATTTTGATTTTCAATTGGTTTACATTAATAATTTAAATTGATAAAAGATTTAATTCCTCTGTATGTTTGATTATGGTTTAAGTTTGTAGTAAATTATTAATCATTATTTAGAGGAATTGAGTCTTTTAATAATTTAAATTTTTATATTGTGAGCCAATGCAAAATCCGATTCTCTCGTTGTCCATGAAAAATGACGTCCATTCAAATTCTTGGCTAATCCATGGACCCCTATACTCCTGGACAGTCGACTACATTCATTAAACAATATTAGACCGGAAAAATAGGGCGAGGCTCCGGAGCTCTGGAGCTCGGTTTTGCTCCAGAACTCCTAAAAGCGGAGCTTCACTGCGGAGCTCCGGTCCGGAGCTCCTGAGATTTAAGCTCCGGGGCACATCACTGGATAATCACAGACCAATGCACCCGATTGGGCTAATTGTTTGCAATATAATGTTTAATATTTAATAAATAGTAATGAAATAAAAAGAATTGCGGACAAAAATTGATTTATTGAAAACTTATTACCTTTTATAACCTAATGTTGCTGTATGAATGTTAATCTTTTTAGTTTATTTAGTACTAACTAATTAGTTAATTAATTTTACAAAATATTATTCTTCTAGCTTAACTAAGAAAATATTTATTAACATAAAAAACTTAACGGTTGATCCTTTTTTAATGACTGTAGTATAATCTTTTGTTAACGATTGTCCATAGTAACATAATACCACCACCAATTTCCATTTTTTTGCTTAGTAATTTAACACTATATCTGTAAATAAAGTGGTAAAAATATTTCATCATTTGTGTTAATGTTTTATTTAAAAACCACATAAAAATGAGAAATTTTACTACTTGGCAAAATTTTAATATGCTATAAAATTTTCAAAAACCCATTTTTAAAAATATAAAAATACTTTGATACAACTAAAACCACCTAATTTAATGGAAAAAATTAATTAAAAAAAGTTTTTAGCCCGAAAAGTGCGGATTTGAGCACATGTAGAATCTGCCAGTGATGTATCTGTTGCACACCCCTCTAAAAACGCCGACTGTCCAAGAGTATAGGTGTCCATGGCTAATCCTTGGTTAATCGCGCTTTTTAGTGCGGCTACAGTAATTTGAGGCTGAGTCGGAGTCGATGGAATTTAGTGTTTGCCGAAATTTACCGGTGTCTGGAACTTTCGTCTTAAACTCTCGTCTTCGGAAGTGCTTTCGGAATTAGAAGGTTATATTTGTATGTGTAAGAAACAACTATAAATTTTAAAAAGTGGCGATTTCGCGCTTGTCAAAGATTGCTGTGAGTATGATTTTTTCAATTTACATTTCATCAAACTAAAAAAAAATGCAACAGTGCTGTGTGATTAGATCAATATATAAACAAATCATTATCATATCGTAGAAATTTTTATTTAGTGAGCAGCTGGCCAAACCAAATGCAAACTTCCTATAGTCCACATAATGTCCATCTCAGACTAGTCTACATCTTTTCTGTCTAAACATACGCCCGGGGAAAAATCGCCTCTTTTTCCTGCTCTATTCTTAGAGCATTTTTCAAGGCTAGTCTACCCCTTTTTTGAATTAAATTAAAAAATAGCCTAATAAACTATAGTTTTAGCTGCGCAATGACATATGTTTATAATCATTCCGTTGCCGAGATAAAATAAAAAATAATAATAAGAAGAAGATGAATTTAAATTACAAAATTAACCCACGTTGTTTAATTATAGTTAGTGCGGTGCAGTTGCGCTCCAGACAATGTTTACCTACGTTCTCTAAATATAGTTGGCGCGATGCCGTGCGCCAATGATTGCAATTATAATTTTTAAAGTAAAAATAATAATAATAATAATAAGATGATGAACATGAATAACAAAATTTACTCACGTTCTCTAAGTATAGTTGGCGCGGTGCCGTGAGTTAAATTGCAGTTGGCACCCCGCACCACCCGAATTACTGGCGCGTGGCGCTCCCGCGCCACCGACGCTTATTATTATTTTTTAATAAATAAAACTTTGAATTAATTTTGTCATCAGTAATGCAAGAATTAAAAAAGTACTCTGTTGTTTTTGCCGTTTTCCGCGCGGTTGAAGCAGATGGCGCTGGGAACTGGTGCCGTTTCTGCCACCAATTAAAACCGGTCTGCTATTTTTGTGCGGTTTTTATGAGGGGATGTTGGTTGTCTGCTCTGTACAATCCTTATTGTTGCCAAAAGGCTGTTATTGTGCGGTTGGGAGTTTTTATTTGTCTATTTTTCAATTTTTTTATTTTGATCAATAAATCGATAACAAGGACCTAAATGAAAAAAGTGCTTCCTAAGAAAGTTGCGTAATTCTTTCTTCTTTCTAATGAGCCCATGTTTATTTTTGATCAATCAGTAACGAATGAGGAATATCGTTTTTAAGAATGGAGCGTTGGAATAATAATAATAATAAGAAGAAGAAGAAGAAGAAGAAGGTTCTGAATTTCAAAATTTACCCACGTTCTCTAATTATGGTTGGCGCGGCGCCACGGGGCTAAATCGCCCCGTGGCGCTCCCGCGCCACCCATGATTACAGAAATCTTTGTAAAATAGGCCCCTGTAGTCAATTCAAAAATAGAAATTTAAATTTTGCGCTTTGAAAAGCGATAAGAGTACTATTTAAGTTGGGTGTTTGATTATTTTTACACAAAATACGGTAGAGTAAAAAAGGTCCTATGATTTTAAACCATCGAATACATCTATTTTTCGCTCTATTAGTTTTGTACTATCACACCCCAAAAATCGTAAGCACTCATATGGTAAAAAATTAGAAATTTGACTAAAAAAATTGCCCCTAAATTTGGGGGGTTTTGGGGCTAACGCCCAAAAACTTTTTTGAAAAAAATTTTTTCAGGAGGTAGCCAATGAGTTTATACTATTTTCTGGCCAATTTCTAGCCAATTTTCTGGTTTATGAGTTTATATTGAATCTGGCAATTTACGTAAATGGTATAATTTTTGTAAAAATGATTATTTTAATTTGGGAATATAAATAAAGAAGAGGTATTCTAATTAAATTAAAAAATAATATGTCTTTATTTATTACAAAAATTGCAGAAAGGAAACATAAGTAGCCCAAAGCTTAAATTTTTAATTTGTATAAATTGATCACTAATAAATGAATAGGACTATTTTTCCCAAAAAAAGTCACTATGGTGTTTGGTAATTTTTTTTAATTCACCACTTTTTGTTTGTGAAACTAAATTGAGTTTTAAAACTTTTTTTGTAAGTTTGGAAAGACTACAATAATTGATGTACGTTGTTCTTAATTTAAAACCTAGGCTTATAAAACACACCACAGAATAAATATGAAAAAACACAGGAGTCGACTTTTGTGGAAAATAGTCCTATTCATTTGCTACTGGTCGAATATTAGCGAATTTTAAAACTGGGTATACCTAGTTTTTTCGGCGAAGTTTAATCAAAATCCGTTTATTCTTAATACATTTTTTTAAACAATAACAAAAGACTTTTAAAACGAGAGCTGTTTGCAGATTACAAGGCAGTTTATTACTGTTGCATTAGAATTCATCACAGTAAAAAATTTTGTTGCATTCAGTCGCAGTAAATTAGAGACAATTAGAATACTCAGCAAAAAAAAGAGGTTTCTGTACTACAGATTTTGTAATTTTAGAATTCATATACCAGTAATAAAATAAGTCTGCAAAAATAATGAGTACTTGAATAAACAATGAAAGGAAATGTTTTATATGCAATTTATACGACGAGTGTACACTAAAGCTTAAAAGTTAAATAACATTATAATTTTACCATCAATAATTCTTTTGTTTTCGAGATATATATATAATAATTTAATTATTGATAAAAAATTCAGCGCAGATTTTTTACCGGCTATTTTTCTTTGTAAAATAAAATCTGTATTTACTATGTTTGAAGTTTCCATCGATCACCGCCGGGTGTCGCCCAGTTCCACCGAGGAGAAAATCAATAATTTTTCCACGAAGGCGGAAATCATTCACCATCTCAGCTCCGGAGATTTCATTCCGCAAATGAATTTTGGAATGAGGCGAATTCCGAAATCTCTGGATGTTTCCTTTAAATCGATAGATAAAATCCAGTAAAACACCGTCGGGACGTTTGATAGTAATCACAATATCTGATCCATCTTGGCTATTAATTTCATTCTAAATAATAAATATGATTTTTTTTTGAAAAAAAAAATGATGATACAAATTTTAGTTTTATTGTTATTTTTTTAAAAAAAGCATTGTATTAGCAATATAAAGTATTATAATGCAAAAAAATATTTAACAAGAAGTCACAATTGCTGTATTTTACTCAGTATGATTAGTGTTAACCAAATGTTTTAAACTTATTGATTTTGAGTACTTTGTTGTTAAATATTTTTTCTGTTTTAAATTAACCTTGAATACATTTTAATCTAACGTTTTTGATTTAATTTAACCATATTTGATGCAAAACGAAGTTTAAAAAAATAAGTAGATAATGTGTTACAGTACTATAGTAATTTTCGTATTGTATAATGCCCATTCCAAATAAAGAAATGTAATTAAATGAAGTTTCTGTGCTTTCTGAATAAAAGTGAAAAACTTTTCCTTACGAACCTTCTGGCACGCTATTGGTATTCAGCAAATGTTAATTAAATTAAAAATGATTCACTAAAACTCTGACTAACCTTTGCTAGTGCGGTATATTTAGCCCCATTTAAATCTAGTTCCAGTGATGCCCGAGTTCCAACTGTGTCATCAGTTTTGTATTCTCCTTCAAATAAATTTATAAAATAATCAAAACTTAAACAAAAAAATGTGTTTACAAATAATTCACCGTCAAGATCTTTGTTAGTTTTTTTTATTTTTTGTAAAAGAAAACTAAATTTCCATTACAAATGATAAAAAGGGCTATTATTTGTAAGTAATTTTTATTATAAATTTTTAGTATTTTGATACAGATCGCGTTCACAACATTTCAATCGGCAAAAACAGTCAAAGCGTTCAGGTGTTATTTTTATCGTTGCAGCCCTTTTTCATTTTTCGTTATCAATTTCAATTGTAAAATGCAAGGAAAGAGGCCCTTTGGTGATCAAGAGCGTTGGATCTGCTGGACATTGGAAATAAATATTGCGTTGTGCGGTAAAAATGCAAACATTCGGAAAATATTATGGAAATATTGGTAGGTTTTTATAGCCGCAAGTATACATAGGGACCTTGGAGCCGTCGAAAAATGACCTTTTTTAGGCTTTGCTTAAAGCTGGTTCATACTCGTCCAAATTGCCCAAAGGACAAAGTCCAAAGAAAATTTTTATATATGTGCATACTTCGTCCGAAGTGTCCAAAGGACAAGTTTTTAAGTCTTGCTTTTACTTTATCACGAGGAAAAAGTCCAAAGGACAAAATCCAAAAAAGAACCTAGCTTTAGGTTTAGGTATAGGTTTTAGTGAGTTTTATTTTCGGATTCAAGTTCCCTCAGCTCCAACGACCATAAACTGGAATATTTGCACTGTGCAGATATGATTGTAGCGGATTCAAATGTCTTGAATGTGATTAAACTAAAGCAGCTTTTGTTTTATTTTTCTTATTTTTTTAACTTTCAATACTGCATTAAAGTTGAACCTTTTTAACCATTCGAAAACACTAAAGCTATAATGTACTTTAGAAGACATTAATATTGTATATGTTAGAAATGTGTTTCTGGGATAAGTGGAAAATGGTTTTTTTCACAATTAGACATGCTCATGTGTTTATTTGCTAGATTGTCTGGTTAATAACGAAAGGAATATATTGCTTGAGGCGAAACGCAACGTGAGTGTTGTAGTTTGGGACCCTGAGCCTATGCTTTTTCATAGAAAACGTTAAGGTCTCCTGATGAAAGTGGTGAGATATAAAAAATAGGAGGCATCCAATGGCTATGCGTAGGAATTGATTGTGGGCCAGTTATAATTAGAGCCAAGGTGATTCGTTAAGTGAATGACTTCTGATCAGATAAGAATATTCAGCGATAGATTGAAAAAATATTTTTTCATTTTTTTCATTCATATTAATTTTTTTGATCTTAGAATTGAAGAAAAAGTTTAGGATGTCATTGCGAAAGCGATAGTACTGGCCTAAATTTTTTCGTGAGATACAAATGTAAACGGAGGCAAAGTTGTCGCCCGATACTTTTGTTCGTGGTTTAAAAGCAAACCATATAGATTAAGACCATATAGATTCCGATATTTCTTTAACTTTTGATTTCGGTGCTGTTGTCCTTAGAAGTTTTTATGTGATCTATTCCTAATAAAGTGTAAATTATAATGCCCTTCCAATAAACGGCACCAATATTTATAAAGTAATATATTTTTTCACAATAATCTGTTTCAACATTGAAGCTTTATGACTGTGCCATGTTCAACAGGTGTTTGATCTATTTTATGGGTATTCTTCTGCTTGATTATTAAATTGTAAATCTAGCATTATTCTTTAAACTAAAATCTCATATACAATCGTGTCATGAACCGAAAACGTTTAGCTTGAATTTAGATTAATACTTGCTTGAAGCTTATTTTTTGTTTATTACACATTGTTTACAAGTTAAGAGTTTAACAACTTTGTCACGATACGTGCAGATTTTTCTATTTATACTAAACAAATGCCGTTTTTTCCTGGCGGTAGAACTTTACCTGTGAGAGAAAATTTTTTCCCCGGCATTTGCATGTTTAAATGACAGTTTTCACCGCGACTGTCCCCACAATCCAAATCCAACTCAACTTTTCGGTCTACAGCTGATCCGGGAGTGTCAAGTAGTAGTTTGTACTTCTGAAATTATTTAATAGAAATAAAAAACTAATATCCAAGTGAATTTAACAAATTTTACATAAGACTACAAGCTTTAAACCATAAAATATTGTGCTCCACAACTCCAGAGATTGAAAATAGATAAATTTGTGACACATTGTGTCTCTTCCGTGAAAACTCAAAGTGCAAGCCTTAATAAAAGGCGATTATCTTTCCCCTTTCCTTGTCCGGTTTATGGTGTAATGGGTAGCACGCCAGAGTCGACTTTGGAGGTTACGGGTTCAATTCCTGTATCGGCCAAATTTTTCAATAAATTAGGCTGTCAAAATTTTTTTCGCTAGTTATTTTCGCTTCTACTTTAAATCGTCACAAACTTATGCCATTTAAATGAGTAAACTGAAATTTATTTGTCTTTTAAATATGTTTTAAATTGTTTTAGCTGCATTTTTAGAGCTATTGTTGTTATTTTTAATTCTAGGTAAGTTTAAATCAAGTTTAAAAAATTTTAAAAAATCAAGTTTAAACAAATTTGAAAAAAAGTATTCTGGGTTACACTTTTAATTATTCAGAAAATTATCACCAAAACAGAACAGATCTCTAGAACCTTGGGAGTGCTCCGGAGTCATTAGTATACATGTCTTAAAATTGTGCCAATTAAACGTGTTTGCATTATTTCTTAACACGCGTTTATTTTTCTGATTTCATTTGTAATTTTTGGGCTTTTATTTTTGGTTTATTGGTTTATGGTTGCTAAAAAACCACAAACTTCCTTCTAAAAACTTTAATTCATACCCTAAATCTATCTTATACTTGAATGACCGTGTCACAACTCCCGTTGTGTTAATGTTTCAGAAATATGACGCCTTATAAATATGAGTTGTAATGTAGCAAGGAGCAGGGCGTGGACTAGTTGTGGACGTGTGGCTCGGACCTTATATAGCTTGTCAGATAGGAAGGCTGCGAGGCTTCAATTTTGGTGGGGAGGTGTCACAACTCCCGTTGTGTTAATGTTTCAGAAATATGACGCCTTATAAATATGAGTTATAATGTAACACTGTCGAGCGATGGTGTAACGCAGCACGTCGGTCAATGAGGTACTGAGGCTGGAAATTACAGGTTCAAGTCCTGTATCGCTCATTTTTCAGCCAAAAAGCTAAAATTTCGCAATCTTTCTTTCAAAAACTCGATTTATTCGGCCTCATATTTCTGGACGTTACAAGGGCATAATTATATTAAATCATCTTACTGCTTTCATTTTTTTAAAAACTTAGTATTAATCGCTACACAAGGCTGACCATAGTTGAGAAGCATATAGCGAATGCGAAAAAGTAAACTTGAAACTTTTATTTAATTTTAGTAAAATGTATGCTAAAATCGTAAATTGTAGTAAAAATTAAACATGCCAAATCGTAAAATTTTGGGTTGAATCCGTTATCGTGATTTAGGCGATTCCAATTCACTTCCGCTAAATAATGCGAAATCTGGGGGTCCGTTTTCCGCCAGTAGAACCTGGCCGTCACGGGTCCTTGAAACGCCGACTGCCCGGATTCCAAAGCTGATTTTGGAAATTGCAATTCCGCACACGTTTGAAATCCAAAATACTGGAAATATATAGAAAGTTCAGTATAAATTAATACTTACCTTATTTTATTTGCTTAATTAAAATTGTATTTTAAACTATGCTTATGTAAAACATTGCCCGAATACACATGTTCAAACATAATTATTTATAAAAAGTTTACACAGAAGTAATACTAAAAAAATCAATAAATAAAATAATAAATCCTTCTAAATTAATAAGATGGCTAAAACGCTATTATTTTTTAACAGCAAACTTGTTTGTAGAAGATTAGTTACCCCTGTCTAGCATTCTTAGGGTTGGTTCATACTTATGTAAAAACGTCCTTTGGACAAAGTCCAAAGGACGTTTTTACATACGTTTATACGCTGTGTTTGTCCTTTGGACTTTGTCCAAAGGACGTTTTTACATAAGTATGAACCAACCCTTAGTTTATTTTTGTTTGTGTGCCATTTTTATTGCGACGAAAGGACAACCGAGTGACGCAAAATAAGAAAAGTTATTGTGAAAAGGTGATTTTTAATTTAAAATTACAAACTGTTAATAAAAAGTTTAAAAAATCTTAAATTATAAAAAAAATATTTGTATTTTTCACGACAGTGGGGATTGAATGATGTAATTGACTCATAAAACCTTTGACGCGCAAGACCTTTTGATGACCCTACTTTAAAGTTTTTTTCACCTCTCTGAAGCATTACCTAATTATATTGGAACACATCAAGCACGCAAGGAAGTAAAAAATGTTTTGTGTTTGTCATAACGCAAAAAATTCTATAGCCTTTTATAAAAATAAAATATGAATGACAGTAATTTTAAAAGAGCAGTCTCTGGAAATTCAAAATACAGTGAGCAACTGGATGTTCCTGGTTTGTCAAAATATTTGAAAGGTTTTTTGTTATTTATATGGTAGCTGACTTTATTTCGGCCACCTTTTTTATATTTTTTTGGATAAGTTTTTTCTGGTTTTTCCATTCGACCCAAAATTTGGCCTAAAAATCAAACGATAGCTATTTTTGTTATTTCAGTACAAAATTTTAAAATTTCTGTTAAACTTAAAGATCAGTGGAGGTTTAAAGTTTATTTTATAGTGGCCGAAATTAAGGCGCGAGCCAGTTACTTCGGCCACCCAGAAAAAACTGGCTATAACTATTGACAAAACGACCAATAAAAATTTTTAAAGGTTGCAAATTTATCCTTATGTATTGTTCTTGGTACATATAACTTAATTTTTTTCCGTTTGCAAACATTAATAATTATTAGCAAGACTTTAAATAATTATGTCAAAACCTTAATTAACAAGTTTTAATAACCTGTATTTTTTGTTGAATTTTTTTGGTTTAAAAAAAACGCCAAAAAAGTCAAACGAGCAAAAAAATTTTTTAAAATACAGTAGTACGATGATATTTGAAAACAGAAAAAAAACAGCAGGTTATTTCACCTTAATTTTAAGGTGGCCGAAATTAACGGAATCTTAAAATGCGCAGTTAGTTAAACGCATTGCAAAGTGATTTCGAAGAAAATATCAAAACATGAAAATTAACAATTTTGAGCCTTGAATAGAAGATATTTTAAGATTATATAGTGCTTTGTTCTAAATTTGATGCAGTTTAAACACAAAACAAAAATTAAGAAAATCACAAAAAATTCACTTTTTGCATGAAAATGTTGATAATGCAGAATAAAAAAAAATAAAAAAACTTTTCTTTATTCAACATTCATCCAGTTACTTTTGTGCTAGTTCTTTTGTGTTTTAAAAATAAACCAATTTTCTAACACACTTAATTGGTGGCCGAAATTAAGGCTTGACCGAAATTAAGTAAGATACCTTAATGTTAAAAAATAACTATTTAAGAAATAAATGCGGTATTACTTGAGATAGCACCATAGAACTGCATCGTTTCTTGTCAATAAATTTTTCATCATTGCTTGATACAGGCCGGTGCTGTTCTGAGCTTATTAAATGTGTATTTGACCTAAAAACTATGTTGTTTTTTTACTTTTAACTTATTTGATTACAATTTATTTAATTTTTCATATAAAAATCCAAAATTTTGTATGTCATATTTTAGCTGAAGCTGAAACTTCTACATGTTCATACATTAAAAATATTTATAGTCTTCATATTTAATATATTTTGTTCTTTCTTACAAAAAAACTAAATTTTTTATAATCGTTAAAATTTAAAATTTAGGTTGTATTTTATCTTTTGCGATTCTTATTGCTGAAAAATATTATTTAAATGTCATATCTGTGTATAGTTTTGGTAAAGTTTGACACGGTACCAAGCAGTATTATTGATTGCAGAGGTCCAATAAACTAGCAGGACCAAGCGTTTCAGTGACAGAAGACCGTGTAAATAAATTTTTCATGTACGGATTTTCCTAGACTAATTATTGGGATTAATGATTATTTTTGGAACAAATTTTTATGTTTGATTTAATATTATAATATAATACATACGTTATTTCTGCAAAAGTCATTTCTTTTTGAGGTACATTCCATTTAAATTTTATACCGGTTCTGGTATTGAAAGTAATTTCGCCGTCAAGATTAGCCGAGTGATAAACGCCTTAAAAATTTTATAATTTAATTTTCCACATATTTTTAAACACTTTTTCTTAAGACGAACCAACTTAAAAATAAAATCTGTATTAATTTAAATTTACTTTGGTCGTTATATATGTGTTTTTATTTGTAATTATTAATGCGTAATCTATTGGGACGAATTAGACTTCGACACACGCCTGGGACTAGAGTTTTTACGTGATGTAAAAAAGTGTTTTGTTTAGGCCAGGTTTAATCCGAAACTGAGCCTGTTTAGTTTATGCACTGTTTGTGCAATTAACCTAAGTTTTTACTTAGGTTTTTCGTCCGAAGGCTCCTTCAAGGCTCCTTCAAGGCTGACACTATTGCTGCTGCGTTTTTCAAAGACTGTGGAGAAACAACCGTTTATTAAGTGGACCAAATCCCAAACTGACTAGCGTGAGCAAAAACGGTGTATTTATACCCAAGAATTTTGTAATTTATTTAGAATTGATTTTATAAATTTTAAACGACTAAAAGTTTATTGTTTTTATTTTGACCGCTCGCGCTCAGACGCTCATAACATCAAACTATAGTTTGCACAAAATAATGGCCATTAAATTTTTTAAGTAATCATATTCACCAGATTACTGTTAATTTTTTGTATAAATTGACAGTTCTTTAGCGAGGTGAGCTCTGTTGATTTATTTTTATTTCACATCATTTTTGTACAAAAATTTTAAAATTGACAAATCCAAAAAACATTTGGGGTACCTATCAAACAACTTAGTACAGAGAAAAATGCATAAAAGTCGAGAATTTTCGACTGTATGTTAAACAATTGGTCTTTATTGTGTTAATTAAATGTTAATCAATCCATTTGTAGATGTTTTATCATGTAGAAATAAAAAACTGCGAACGCAAAATTCCAAAATGAAATTTTTCTACATAATACACTGTTAAATAATTCAAATTAGTGAAAATATTCCACGTTTTAACATATGAAATCATTTATACGTCCGATGCAACCGAATATTTGATAACATTACATGCAAAAAACCTCATCTGAGTATTTTACGTTCACAGTTTTATTTGAAGTTCAAAGTTTGCAAATTAAACAATTGTAAACGTAAAATGCAAAGATAAAATACTGTCAAATAATTCAAATTATTCGAAATATTTGATGTTTTAACATGTAAATAATTTACACGTAGGATTCAACAAAAAAAAAGTTGAATATTTGACAACATTACGTGAAAAAAACATTATCAAAGAGTTTTACGTTTGCAGTTTTTTTGTATGAAATTCGCCGTTAACATGTAAAATAATTTACAGTATTACGCAGAAAAATTATCATGTAGATTATTTCACAATCTGAGGATTATTCCTTAGGTCGTAGTTTATTTTTTGCATGATAAAAAAACTACACCAAAGAATAACCTATTTATAATTTGAACAACTGTTTGACAACTCGTCCGACATTCTCTACTCATATGCATTCTTGCTACAGAGAAAGCACAAAGCTGGCCCTTGGAACTCAACATAGACAACTTGGAGCTTTAAAATAAAAAAAAATCTGAGCCGTGTGTTCAATGCTGTTCACACCAAGGCCTAAGCGTTTTTTCTAACTCAATTGGCTATTTAGAGCTCAAAAATTTTAAGATTTGCATAAACCAGTTTTCCCTGTTTTCAATAGCACCCAAGCCTTCCTCTTAAAGTTATTATACTTAAAATTAAAGATAAATTCTATCAGGGTGAAAATAGATGAGTGGTGAAGTAACCAATAGTTTTTTGAGAAAATATCAGCGCAGAGAAACACATGACGCAACTAAATAATAATTGGTTACATAACCAGCTGAAAACTTTTTTAAAAAATTTTTTTCGCTCACGGGTTTATTGTTTATTTCTTCCTGGCGGAGAGCGGTTACGCCCTTAATTTGGTGTGATATAACGCCAGCAATTAGTAGAAATCTGCTATCTGTAAGTAATAAAAAATATTTTGTTTATAAGTAATTGTGACTTAAAACACTCTACCGACGGTGGATTTTATCCCAGTGACAAAGTGGTGAGAGTCGACCACCATTCTCCCTTCGAGTTTCGCCGAAGCGCTGGGTCGAACGTATCCAGCAATTTTAAGGTCCGAGGGCCGTATTCTCCAGGCCTCCATGAGGTCCGTGTGTCCACGCATCTGAAAACGTATTATTTTAAGAATACTAAACTTGAGGTCCGTGTGTCCACGCATCTGAAAACGTATTATTTTAAAAATACTAAACATAAGGTCCACGCATCTAAAAAAGACATTATTTTAAGAATACTAAAAAATCAAATTTAATCGCAGTTGTCCCCAAAAAGAAAAAAATATAGGTTCACAATTAAATTTTAAAAAACAAATATCACATACTCTCATCATCACTGAAGCTGAAGCGTTGACTGACAGAGTTAATGGGAATCCAGAGAGCGTGGGAATCGTAATGCTTCGTTGTTTCATAATAACATTTCGACTCCAATCAAACTCTTTGTTTTCTATTAGATAGTCCATTGCGGATTTTGGTTTTGGCAAGCTTCTAAAATAGAAATTGTAATAAAATTACATAAATTTAATGTTTCATTATTCTGGTTTGAAAGTGTTTGTGTTAACGAAACTTGGAGCTTTGCAGTTTTCAAGCGAATCTTGACACCTTAATTAAAACTAAACTCTGTATACGAAACAATTTTATTAAATTAAAATCAAAATAAAACAAGCTAACAGTTTTAAATTTCTTAAAAGTCCAAAATTGTTTGTCTCAAAACCCTTTTTAAAGCATAAATATTTAATTTTCACTAAAACTCAAGCACGCTCCCACGCACGCACGCACGCACCAACACTCGAATGCACGCAAATTCTAATAAATCTAAGCCAACGTAATAGAAAAACTTAAAAATCGACTGTGTTATTAAGATTTTTAGAAAATAAAAAATTTAAATATGATAATTATTCAAAACAGATATATAAAGCGTTATTTAAAACCGCGAATCAAAAAAAAAAAAAAAAAGAAAAAAACACACAAAGCAAGAAGACCCAAACCAAAGCAGGAAATAAAACTTTCTATTATTAATGAAGATAATACCAAAAATCACTTTTATCACTATAGATTGAAAACGATCTTCATTTTAATAATTCATTTCTTATAACAAAAAAAACAACAAACAAAACCAAAACAAACCAAAAACAAAAAAACAAACACTAGTTTTTTACTAATACGAATAAGCGTCTTTTACTGTACGAGAGAGGGTACAAAAAGAAAAAAAATAAAATTGGAAAAAATCTTAGCTTTCTTAGTTTCTTAAGTTTAAACCTATACTCACAGGACGCCAAAAAGCAAGGAGTCATAAAAATTGCTACACGATGATATGCTTTGCTAGCTATTTTCTACAGTGTGTTGAAGTCGCTGGTAATATATCAGTTTGTGCTAAATAAATTTTTGTTTTTTAATTAAACGTCACAATGTTTAAAATCACCATCTGGGCCCAGAAATAGTATTATCCTCTGAACAGTGATTTCAAATTGAGTCTAAAAAACTAAAGATGAAATTTGTGGTTTTAAACTAATTTTAAACCTACATAGTTTTTTTAAAAAAAGAAACCTGTCTGCGCTTGTAAAACTATTCAAAACTTAAAAATTAATTTTAAAAAGTCCATTCCAAACTTTTAAATTAAGCATTTTCCATTGTAGAATTGAAACATTAAAAAACTGGAAAACAAGCGCGCCAGCAGCGCCGTACCTACGAAGCGGCAAAAAACTAAAATGATTTTTTTGAAAGAAAAAAAAATCCCGAAAAACTGCTTTTGCTTTTGCAATATTTAAAAAAGTATTTAAGAAATTTTCCAAGAAGAGAAGGGGTCGAGATTTTAAACCAATAAATGTTTGAAATATTTTAAACCGTAAAATGTACTAGTGGCTCGCTGTTTCTCAATTTTCCCTCTACATATGATTGGCGCTTGTAGTTATGTACCCTCTTCAACAAAAAAAAAAGGAGGGACGAAAGGAAACAAGACAAAAAACACCTAACGAACATTTTATTATCTTTGTAAAAAACCAATAAAACTTAATTAATCAAAACAGACATATAAAGCGTTATTTAAAACCACGAATCAGCAGGAAATAAAACTTTCTATTATTAATGAAGATAATACCAGAAATCACTTTTATCACTATAAAAATGAAGTTGTGAGTCACAGAAATTTAAAAACCGAACAAAAACGATTAAATTAAAACAAACTAAAAATAATATGGACATTTTTTTAATTAATTAAATAAAACTTTACATATTTGGTGTTAATGGTTTAATTCTGTGAGTGACCAATTTTACAAAGGGTTCAATAGCAACAGAATATTTTTGTACTCTCTGAAAAATTTCTAGTTATATATAAAAATTTTAATTAAATGATTCATACCCGTGTTTAAGAACTTTTGACCGGATATCATCGTGAGTAACAAATGCCATTTCATTTCCAAACAACTTGACGTACCCTACGCCATTGGGTTCTTTTGACGAAGCATATTTCCCGGTTTTCTTTGTCTAAATGAGTAAGAATAAAACGAAGATATAAATTCTCGTCCTTTTCAGAAAATAAATAAAAATCATGTCTTTGAAACTCACCAGTACATTTAAAGTATAGAAGCGTCAGCTTTAAAACATTAAAAGGTTCAAATTTTTTAAAATTAAATGTTTTATTTAAAATTGTAAAATCAGCGGAACAAACCAAGTGGTCAATTTCAATGCGTCTTTTAAATCTCCGAGCTCCTGTTTGTTGCTGTTTCAAAAATGATACTATTTCTGCGTTCAAATAGCGTTCAGCAAGATTTTCCAGATTATCCGCATGACCTCCAATCTGTAACCGAATTAAAATTGTTGGCGACACTTAAACTATTGCAAATAGATTATTCAGCACCACAAATACACAGTCAGTTAAACCAGAAACATATAAAATATAATACAGAAAAAATATGTGACTTCAAAGAGGGCCCTAATTTGATCATCAGAGTTTCTTTAATGGGAAGCATCCTAATTAGAGCGTGCTCTAGTTTATACAATAAGTGTGTACGAAAGTTGGCAATATATGAAGTTACATGTTTTTATGTTAATTTTAAAATGCAAAAATCTAAGTAACTCAAGCTATAAGGCAGAGAGTTATAATCTAATTTGCACTATTCTTTGCATCATGGTCTATTTTTGAAAGAAGATTTACTATTAAAACTTATAAAATTATTTACTAAGTATGCAAGAAAATGATAAAGAAAACAATTATAGCGGTAAATAGTCTGATTTGTAAGTGTAAATGGTCCAATAAATAGATTTGTATCTAAATCAAGTTTTTAGTCTTTTAAAATATTAATATCAAATCAATTTATAAGGTAAAAATCTGAGGAGATTTGCAGAAACGTTGTGGTAGAGGGTTTTTGAAATAGTAAGTGGTTAACTGAAACCGTCAAAAACTTTTAGGCACTTAAAGCCGTAAAAATGTGAACACAAAAACCAAAATAATGAAATGACTTAGGCTTAGATATAAGCTAAGGATATGCTTTAACATTTAAAAAAATCGCTCTATATATGTTCACAACGTTTAGCTTAGCCTTAGGTATAGGCAGGGTCTTATTCTAAAACTAAAGCTGCACTTCATGCCCTGTGGTTTCTATTTGATCCTTATAGTCAGTTTTTGCCTCTAATGACAAAGGGGGTCGGTATTTGTCGGATTTTTAAGCGATTGGTTTTTTGGCTAATTCCTAGATCAAGGTCTCTGAATTAAACAAAACATTAGCAACTAGTTTTAATGGCATTTAACAAATCTTTTTGTTAATGTGCCGCTGGCTTAATTATGCCCGATTTATAAGCCACAGTCAGTCACTTAAGGATACGTTAGGTACCATATACATGCAAGTTACCAACTAAAAGCTGAAATACAATGTATATATTT
>JASAMX010031103.1:0-22500 GCA_030248175.1 Microlaimidae sp. YZB2_3
TAAAACATAATTTTCACTATTTATTTTAAATGTTATTTTTTATAGCATTTTAATACGCTTTTAAATTTTAAACATTAGGCTTGAGTCGTTGAGTGGATTCTATTAATTTTGCAAATTATAATAAAAAATTTATATTAAGATTCTTTTAAGATTAATATTTATTAAGATTAAAATTTATTCAAAATTGATTTTTTTAGTTTTTTAAAATTAGTGGAAATTGTTCACATCATTTTCTTCGTTCTAGCACACTGCAACGTAAGGATAAAATATCGTTTTACTATTTCGTTAAACCTCTCCAACGTAGATAAGCAACCTTACGGAATTATTTTATAAAAAAGATAATACCAAAGATACGGTTATTAGTTTTTATAGAGACTCTCCTGATAATTTTCTTTTAGTTCCAAATAATTGTAAATTATGTTTGTTGCTTCATTTTCTATTATTCTTTTTAGAATATTGCGTTTGCAACTCCTGCCGCAATAGTAGCCGTATTAATCTCCGGTTTTATTCGAAGATCTTCTCCGAAAATTCCACCAACCTCTTCTGCGGCGCAAATATCACTTCCTTTCTGGTCGGGTTTAAAATCAGTAAGAAAATTAAAATTTAAAATTTCCTCTGAAAGCAGGTTGTTGTAGCTGTGATTTGGAAGGGCTTGTTTTTGCGTCGGGTGTTTATTACAACTGTGTTTACAATAAAGGGTTACAAAAACTAAGTATGCCCACTTTAAAGTTTTATCTAAATAAAAGCTAACAAAATATAAGTATGTATATACAAACGAGTTTTTTAAGCATTGCATTAATTGCATTGTTATTATAATAATCATTAGAAATATTTTTTTTTCCAATTTTCGTAAAACCTAGAAAATCACAGAATATTAATTCTAACGTCAATTTCCCAAAAACCAGGACAATTATTGCAAATTTATGTATTTACTTACGTTATTAAGATTGGTCACCTAAAATCCCAAAAATCGTAAAAATTTTCAACATTATTATTAGCCTTAGCCCCGTCTTAAAAAAAGCAAATGATTTCTTGAATTTTTTATATCACCAGATTTTGGATGAGTATATTTTCGCGGAGAAGGTATAAACCTTCTCCACGAAATGGAATAATTTTCGAAAGGAATATCCCCCAAAGCATATTTTTAGAGTTTTTAGTACTGGAACCTCAAATATTAGGAGTACCGTGTCCAGAATACTCCAAATTTTTAATTTGGTTTGGTGATCCCAATTTTTAATAAAGGTTAGGATGGTGAGTTTTGGTACTTTAGAGAATTTTTGGAGGATTAAATTTTCTCCTTGGCACAATCGTGCCCGAATCTAGACGTTTTTATACCCCCCCCCCCTTCTCCTCTTTAATTTCTTACTGATGGCCTATATTTATACAGACAGATTTCCGCAACCCACTACACTACACGTAATGAAGTACCTATAATATAATAATATGAAATTTTAGGCACTTCAGACTAAGTCTTTTCTTGTCTTAGCCTTTACATTGGGAGGTGGTATGGGTCTTTTTAATGCAGTTTACTCACTTATTCAGCAAATCTTGTGTCCTATGGGCTATTCAAATGTAAGTCTAACTATTTAACTCGGAACTATACTGTTTGGTGTTTAGATTATGTGTAAATTTAAAACTTCTTTCTTTTAGGTGGTCAGTCTAACTTGCTACTGTTGATGTCTTTTTTTACTATTTTTTTTAACCTTTCATAGTTATTTAAAAATGAAACAAATAAAAATCATAATGGAATGCGGGAAGCTTAGTTAAAAAACTGGTTGAGTTTCGTCATGTTATGTTTAACTTATGTTTATAAAATGTTCAATGTCCAATCACTGGTAAGGTAATGTTATGTTAATAATAAGTATGGCATTGCCAAAAACAGTTTATTATGGATCCAAAACGTACGGTAGAAGCATTTGCATTCCGTTCCATTATCAGTTTAGCTATTCAAGCCTACAATTTTTTTATGGAGGTGTGCCAGCAGTTATCAAATTTTTGGGGTGTACAAGCGCTTACCCCCACACGACCACCACAACCCACCTAGCTTGATTAGGTGTTAAACATAGGTGGGCAGGGGGTTATAACCCCCCAAAAATTCCGATTATAGCCGACACCCCCCCCCTCAAATTCGGGGGTACCCCTACTCCGGACACTCCCCCTGAAATTAAATTTGAGGGGTCCCAGTACTAAAAACGCTAAAAATGGAATATTTGAGGTATACCCCAAAAAAATTTTGGGACACACCCCCCAATTTCGGGGTTCCGGGAGGCTGCCCATCTATGTAAATAAACCTTATTGAAACCATACAATCACCCTAGCTATGATAATGGTCAAAATAGTAAAAAGGCTAGTTGAATTGGATTGAATTGATCCTTAAAAATAATCGCCGTAAAAAAAGAAAAAATCGGTTCAATCATGCACAGTGCCAAAATATGGGCAGGTTTCGGCTGTGCCCGGTAAATACTCTTGTTTAATCTTTTTACATTAAAAATGAAAAAATCAGTAAATTCGCGATCCAAGACATAATTTGAATAGTGTTCACATGTTCTTTTTTCTTATATGTTTTTTTTTTGGAGGAGGTGCAATTTTTAACCTATTTCAATGCATTTTAAGCCATTTTAGACCTATTTTTACGTTAATTTACCGTTTTTTTGCCCCTTTTTTTCCCTTTTCCCTTCTTGTTTCTCTTTTTTCTTTTTCCCCTGCTTCCCCCCCCCCCCGTTTCATTACACTCCGTTTCAAAAAAATTGCCCCCCGTGCCCCCCCCCCCAAAAAAAAAACCCGGGGGCAGTGCTCAGGTCTGGGGGTGTTTTAAAAGGCATATCTCTAACCCCTTGTTTTTTACCTGTGGCTATTATGTATAAAAATCCTTTCGGCTTTTTAAATCAAACTAATGAACAATGCATGCTAAACGTAAATGCTGTCAGGAACCGACAAATCTAACAAGCGTTGTTTTTTTATATAAAATAAAATCAAATGAGTTTGACAATTAATAAACTCAATTTGAAATAAAATATCTAACATATTATAAAACTTTGTAACTTATTTGAGTTTTAATCAGGAGAAATATTTTCTTCTATTTTAGTTATCTCAAACTGAACACCAAAACTCAATTTAAAAAAAAATACTTTTACCAACTCAAATATTTGAAACAATTAACCAACAGACCTGTGCAAGCCGCCTCCCCGGTAGTTTATCGGGGGGGCACGGCCAAAACGGGGGGGCACGGGGGGGGGCAATTTTTTTGAAACGGGGGGGAATAAAACGGGGGGGGAAGCAGGGGGGGGAAAGAGAAAAAAAGGGGAAAAAGAGAAAAAAAGAAGGGAAAAGGGAAAAAAAGGACAAAAAAGCGAAAATAAGGTAAAAATAGGTCTAAAATGGCTTAAAATACATTAAAATAGGCTAAAAACTGCAAAAAATTCGCGATGATGGCGTCATCATAGGTTAAAAATGACGTAATAATTTTAGGGTACTTTTTCATTTTTTGGCGGGGGGGAGCAAATCCTCCAATAAAACGGGGGGGGCATTTCCAGACCGTGCACAGGTCTGAACCAACCAATATATTTAACTTTTGCGAGAAACTAAACAAACTTCAAATTTGAGCATTTGGTTTCCTTTTTTAAAAATAATATTGAATCCGGATGTTTTTTATTGCTTAATTATAATTGGTTTATAAATTTAATAATTAATATTTTTATTTTATTAGTTAGATCGAAATTAATTTGCTAAACTCTTTTTTTAGGAGTTTGCGGGTGCTTGTGGTGCTTTATTAATAGGAGGAGGTTTGTTTGGTGCTCCTTTGGCCGGTTTTTTAGTGGATAAAACTGGATGGTTTGAACAAGTAGCCAAAGTGACATTTTGTACAGCTGGCGTCGTGTCTTCATTCTTTTCTGTCGTAAGTTATACTAATCTACAATGCGGTTTTAATTTAACTAGCTGATGTTTGGCTCTTCTATTTTATTTTATACATTTTCAATTAAAATTCAATTCTTTTTTAATTCTTTAATTCGATTCTTTTATCTAGAACTAAAAATTTTAAAAAAATGTAAACCCGATTTCTGCTAATTTGTATGAGATAATAAAATTAGTTGTATATGTAAATTTGTGGAAAACTAAACTGTTAGATTTCGTTTTAGTTTTCGCTAAACACGGGATTCATATGGCCGGTAGCTGTAAGTTGCGTTCTGTTTGGTGCTGCCGGGTTCGCCGTCTATCCAATCGGACTGGAGCTGGGATTAGAAACAACCTATCCAGTAGCTGAGGCCACTTCTGCCGGACTAATTATTATATCAGGGTAATAATAACATAAATAATACTAATTTAAAAGTATATTATATTTTAATAATAATACTTTTTAAAAAGTTAAAATCAAAATACATGCGATAGGGATAGGCGGAAGTATTTACTGTCACATAAAAGCTTTTTGCACGATACTATCGGAAGGTCAGATAGAGAGGCTCATTTTGTGAAATATAAAAATAAATTTTGAAAAACTGAACAAATTACTTTTTGGCTTTTAAAAATCCCAGATGCTCGTATGGAAATTAAACTAGGTTTTCTGTTTTTGCGAATTCTAGATGTGCTACCATAAATCACCCTTAGTCATTGAAGTTTTTGGTCCATTACGCTTCTGGCATAAAAGGCGAAAGTTTTCTACTGGAGTCTGAGTGGTATAAAATTCCCTGCCCACCCCCCCTCCCTAAAAAAAAAACATTTGTGACATCAGGCTCAATTTTTAGAAACAATTTGTTATAGTTATCAATTTTTCCAATTGCTTCCATTAAATTTTGACTGATCTCTAAAAGTGTAGACGTTTTACAAAGATCATCACTCAGCACTCATCACAACTAAAAACCCAAAAATCTTGAGGCTTACTTTTGACCCCAAATTTACATTCAACACAGTGGCGTGCTCAGGGGGGCGGACTGGGGGGATTAATACTAACCCTGAAGAGGGGTCTGGGGGCGGCAGCTCCCTAGAAATGGGGGGTCTAGGGGCGGGATCCCCCAGCAGGGTCAAGGGGCAGAGCCCCTTGTCAGGAGGGTCCGAGAGGCAGAACGCCCCTGGTAGGAAAAAATTTTTAATTTAAGGCGCTAAAATACACTATAAATTTTAATTCCAGATGATACTTATTGCAAAATTTAAGGTTTTTTTTATACCTATACATTTAAAACATGTGTTTAAAACGTTAATAAAAGGGTAATAGTGTTTATAGTAGTTTTATTAAACATGTATGCCTTAACTACTGCATGGGATAATTGATTCGAAATCAAAAAACTAAGATAAATTGTCAATATACACTACCCTGTATATTTTAGTTGGAAAATGGAAATTAGTTTTTTTACTATTATTATGCTTTTGAAAGGCATCAGGAAGGCTTCTGTATTAATACTAAAGAAAAAAATTTTCTCTCCTAAAATTTCCCCTTACGAAGAAATCCGGCTTCGCCGGATTTGGGGGGGGGGCAACTGCCCCCTTCTGGGCACGCCACTGATTTAACACACACATCGCAAATACACACAGCAAAGCCCGCAAAACATTCAAAATCATAAATGCACTCACAGCAACATTGTGGGGTAAACCAAAAGAAACACTTACACAGTACACTCCTACAAGGCAATCAATCACTCGACCAATAATCGAGTATGCCAGCACAGTCTGGGGCCCCACAACATCAAACAATACAAAACACTACTCTCATGGTCGCAACTAGCAACAGGGCACACCACAGACACAAACACACACACATCATACACACAGAGCTAAAATCCTCCTAATAGCAACACACATTCAACTTCACGCAAAACAAGCAAAATTAGCAGCCATGTACACAAACAATCCACTCAACTACTTAACACAAACAACCTGCACCCAGCAGGCTCAAAAAGCAAACAATCTTTCTCAACAACAACTACACAACAAACATTCCAACAGACATACACAACAAAACATACAAAGCACTCAGTGGCGTGGCGAGGGGGCGGCCGCTCCCCCCCCCCCTGAAATCCGGCGAAGCCAGATTTTTTTGTATCCCTTACGTTTTTTGAATTTTGGTGGAAAATTTTTTTTCTTTATATATGAATTCAGAAACATTTCTGATGCGTTTCAAAAGCATAAAAATACCCAAAAAAAACTAAAATTTTTTCCGCTTCGCGGGAAGTGACATTAATCATTTTGTTAGTTTTTTTTAATTTCAATGGATTGTACCACTTAATACATAGCTAAGGCATGTGCCTTTGCCTCAGATATTGAATGGCAATACTACATAGAAGATGTTAAAACTCATATTATAAGATATGTAGGTTTGATAATGGCTGTTTTAAACCTTTTAACAACGGTTTTTACACTTGTGGGGTTGTCCGTCTTTCCACTTCCCTCCATGGTGAAGCGTGGCAGTTTGTATAGATTTTTTTTTACTTCTTAAATATTGAGTTATAAAAATTTAATACAAATCTTTAAATATTTTCCCGCTATGTGGTAAGGTCAGATTTATATATATACAGTAAAATTAATAAATATTATCAGTAATATTTTTTGTTATTATACCTTACACCATACTCATTTGCAAAATTTAAAGACATCAGGAAATAGATAGTTGTGTTATATACAATTTCATTGCCTGATAATTTTAAAGATCAGACATAATTATGCAGAAATTAGGTAAAAAAAAACAAAAGTAAAATGTATGTTCACGCAAACACCAGGGGACGATTTTTAAGCAGTTTTTAGTGCATATTTAAAAAAATTTCGCCTCCTGCGGCTGGGGAAACACCCCCCAGGCCCCCTGGCCGATACTTCACGTCCGCTAGCGCCGCGGCGCAGGCGGCGGCGCTGCGGGCCGCTTTTGTGTCAATTTTTCTCCCCCCAGACCGCCCTTCAGCCCAAATAAAATCTTGGCTACGCCACTGAAAGCACTAAAACAAAAAATCCACATAAACACAGTCACAAACCACATTAACAACACTCCAATAAACCCAATTCTTCACACAAAAGCACCAGCAATAAGCAACGAGGAAGAAAATCTTCCTCGCAGGGTCAGGAGAATCTTTGCCCAACTCAGAGCGGGGAAATCTCCCTTCCTCTACTCTCACCTGCACAAAATCAATCCCACACAATACACATCACCAAACTGCCCGCTATGCAAAACACAAACACACACAACACAACATCTTTCACATGCATGCTTAGTAATTAGTTATTATCCTTAAATAATACTTTTAGCAATAATATTTTTTGCAAAGGGTTCTGTTCCACAAAGGTTAGTCGAAGTCCACAAAGGAAATACAGATAGACTGGAACCAATCAACAATCAGATGAATACTTTAGTAGTTACATATCTAAAATAATCATAACATACCTTTTTCTCAAAATCCTTTAACAAGGTTGTCCTTAATCATATTATGCTGCACTGGCCCCTATTAGTAGTGAGTGCGAATATTGAGCAAGATGATATGAACAGCAATTTCCATTTTATATGGGAAGATTGGGATATCTTTACAAACAAACAAACAAACAAAAATAACCCTGAAACTAATCATAAAAATAATTTTGTGCTTTAGACAAATACAAGGAATTTTAATCGTACTGTTAATGCAAAAAATTTTTGCAACAAAAGAAACAAACGGTGCCATATTGTCTCAGCAAACTTGTAGGAATTTGAATGACAAAAGCTCCACGGTTGAGGTGTACCATTGGACAAGTAAAATTTATTTCTTTTTATTTTCGTTTTTTACCCACTTTCGGAGATCGTTTGGGTTATAAACATTAGACCTTGGTAAAGCCTCCACTTGTAAAATTCACAAAGATGACTAAAGGAATTTAATTTCCAAACATTTTAAAAAGTTGGCGTATCCTTCCTCGTAAGTTTTCAATGTTTTTGGGGTTTTTTTTGTTGTTTTATCTTGAAAAAGTCTAATTATATTTTGACCCTGTACACAGTCTTAAATCGTCAACCAGACTAAGGTTTTACTTTTACAAACCGTTCACAACAATTTTGCGGGAATTTACAAAACTGTTTATATAAAAATGTTAGCTATTATTTACAGGCGAATTGTACTGGAATTTTTTATGAACAGAAAGTAAACATAGATGTTTTTGGTCGGGTCCGCTAAGGTGGGGGTCCACCCCCAGGTGAAAGGCCAAAAAAAATTTTTTTTTGGGGGGGGAGGGGGTCCGGACCCCCCCCTGACTGTTTAGAGGGGGGTCGACCCCGGGTGCGAGATTTCAAATTTAGAGGGGTCCGATTTTAAGTCTTGTTAGGTCTAATATTGAATTTTATATGCTAAAACAGCCTATTTAGGCCTAAAAAGTGTATTTAAACACTGTTTTTAACTAAAAAACCGTGTTTTGACAGTAAATAAATCATGCTTTTAAATTGGTCGTAAGGGAGGGTTGGGGGATCAGGCCGGATCGCTCTCGAGCTTTGGGGCAGGGATGTACCCAGAGTTTCATTTTGGGGGGATTGTAGTACAAAAAAAAATTTTGGGGGTGCGGGGGCGGAGCCCTCCTTAATTTTTGAAAACGTTAAAAAAAGCAGTTATAAACGTAGATAAAGCTCTATAATACACTGTTTTTGGCCTAATAACCTATTATCTAATGTTTTTAGCGATAAAAACATGTTTTCTTAGTTCAAAATTACATTAGCACACATTGGCAGAGCCTGGATTTCACAAAAAAAGAATTAAGAGACTTTTTGGACCCATTGGCTACACCCACATTGTAAACCAAAGCACATGAGCAGCATCTCGACTCCATGTTTTTCAGGGTACCTACCTACCTATATGAAAAAAATCTGAGCTAATGCTATAGGAGGCTGGAAATTTTAGGAGGGGGAGGTACATAAATCAACCAATATGATTGTTTGTTTTGCTTTATGTGTAGTACTTATTACCTACAAAAATACTGTACTAACTTTGAAATAACATTAGCATTAGGCTAGATAAATAGCGAGATATATGTATGTATGCTATTGAAAGTGAAAAAATTTTTGTTTTTGGGGGTCAATTGGGGTACTAAAATTATTTTATGATTTGGCGCCGAGCGATTAGCGAGGCGCTAGAAAATTTTAATATTTTAGCCTCTGAAAACCCCCAAATTTTACTATTTGGCGACCATTTTGGGGGGGGCGGTCGTCCCCCCCGCCCAACCACTATCCTTATTTTTTCCCCTGTCCGACCGTTTCGGGAGGGGGGGCGGCTGTCCCCGCCCCCCCCCCTGGGTACGTGCCTGCTTTGGGGGGGAGGTGGGCCCTGAATTTTTTCTAGGGGGGGGTTCAAAATTTTGGCTCCAGGGAAGGAGTGGACCCCTCTGCCCCTCCCCCAAAAAAAAACATCTATGAAAGTATAGGAAATGCTGCAATGAACAGCCGCCCGAATTGCCAGAGGTTCGTCAGTTGCTCATTGCAGTATCTCGTATACTTTATGTTTATTAATTAAAAAATTTCAGTGGAAAGTGTCTATTGATATTCAACTCAACTCCAATTTAAAGTCACATTTTGCCAAAAATAGTAATTTTTAAACCGGGTTATAGAGGTTATAGAATAATTTAAGAAACATCGTGTTTTTTTCTGTTATAATTCTTACGTTTACGCGTTTTTTTTTAGATTCCATGATATTTTTCAACGTTATGGCATGTTTATATGCCACTTGCATGGTGTTGTTTTTTTGGCCGCAACTTAAACGAAGAAAATTAGAAGAGGAAGCAAAACGAAAAGTAGCTGAACTTACTAACGAAGAATAGTTCTTATTTGGGTACATTATACTTTACTATTGATAAAATTAATTAAAATGTTTGTGGTTCAAGCTTAAACGCAATTTTTTTTTATTTATCCCCTAAAACCACGGGATTGTTATAGAAAAAAGACTCCTAACCCTAAATTTTTTGAAAAGTTAAACATTTTATGCTTGAAGGAGAATTATACCAAGAAAATCAAATTTTGTCCCTACTTTGTGAAACAATTTATGAATTACGAAATACATCGGATTAGTGTAACCAAAAAATTGAAAATTGCAGGCCCGGTTCGCTCTTTAAAGAAGGTTAAATGTGTTCCCAAACTTGTTTGGTAGGAGAACACATTGTTAAACTGTTTGTAAAATAATTATACACATACATTTTTAACTGTTTTAACAGGTCTATCCGTCTTGAGTAAAAAAATGATTTTAAGCAATAATATTGATAAAATATGGAAAATGTGTGGTTAAAATTTTGATACTTATTGATTACTGCCCGTTGAGATAATCTAGTCATTATTTTGTATTTTTTGTGTTTTATTGAGCTCCAAAAAGTTTGTATTTTATATAAATCAAAACAAAATGTTGAAAATTAGTAATTAAATAATAGACAACTGCTAGTATTTGTAATATTTTGTAGCAAAAACTCAGTTTAAACTTTAATTTGTTCAAATTTTGACCAATATTAAATTAATATGGTTATTTTCCCAATGTAAGTGACACAATAGATGATTATGTTCCTGTGTAGGGGTTTCTATAGTAAACCTATTTTTTACCTTAAATCGAATAAAAAATTATATCAACAAAAAAACTATCACTAAGGCTATTTTACCACATTTACAACCTTATGTTTGAACATAATTTCATTTGTTTTTTTAAAATGTTTTTTATTCGTTTTTGCATACAGCTTATTTCAGATACCTTCCCTTTATTAGATTGTGCAAATACTGATCTTGTTTTGCGTTTGTTTGATAATTTTGTGATAAAATCTGTGTTATTTCAGGTGGTTTGAAACCGGTATTACATTGTTTAATGTTTGATTTAGTTCAAAAATTCTAATGTCAACTAGGGATGTTTCTACTTTTTAATATCACGATCCGGATTCGGAGCTTTAGAAAGTTAAAGCTGGGAGTTCCGAAGCTCCGCCCTATTAATGAGCGATTTAAAACTTATTTAAACTTGAAATATAAGCTGAATTATTTTACTTGCATTTTCAGTACTATAAGTTTTAAAAAATTTTAATTTTCAAAAATTTTCTGGCAAAACAACTTATAAAAACTCATTTATGAAAATAGTACAAATCACTCATATATGGGGTGGAGCTCCAGGGGCCTATTTCATAAAGATTTTTGTAATTGTAAATTAATAAACGCATTTAATTTCTTCTTATTTTATTAATAACAAAATACGTACGGAACTGTGGAATTAAGGAATTTACAGACATGTAATTTTTTACATTCTAAAGGCAATTTTATTAATATACGTTTTAATTAAAAAATACAAAAGAAAAATATGCGTTTATTAATTTACATCTGTAAATTAATTACGCGCAATTTTATGAAATAGGCCTCATGTGTTGTTCAGTGCTCTTAAAAGTGGAGCTTTGCTCTGGAGCCCCGGGGATCGGTGTTCCAAGGAGATTCACTAATATCAACTGTAAAGTACACGTCTGCAGAGGAGTTAAATAAATATTATACCCTCGCCAGCTTCGAGACTCCCCCTCCCCTACAAATAATAAAAATAACTGTCATTCTAACCTATACTGTTGTCAAATGACATTTATTACGTTTTGTTGTCTATACTAATTAGTTTCCAATTTTTAATTTAATTTGATGTACGCTGAAAAAAGGCTGTGTCTGCCGATTTCTTAAGTTTTAAATTTTACTGTTTTAAAATGTTTGATTTAGGTTATTAAATGACATAAATTATTATACGAATGTGAATATCTCGCATATTGCACAGCAGCACAAACACAATAAATTATTGTATTTAAGAGTTAGTCTGGGCTAAAACTTTTGCTATTTCTTTTGAAGTTACATTAAATAAAATACTGTTACCGAAACAAACAAACAATTTTTTTTAGAAAAACATTTTATTCTGAGGTGTGTTTAGAAAAACATTTATAAAACTGATTTATTTTCCGAGAATTACTCAAATGTTGCAAAAATTAAATGAACAAAATAGCTCGTTTAATTTAAATGCAGGTTTGAACAAATTCGTACGAAAATGCTTTTTTTCGTAGCATAGCAAATTTGTAACAAATTTCGTACATTTTTAAACGCGGTAGCTAAAATAAAACTTTTAAACTCGTTTTGTACTAAATTGTGTGGAGTGTTGTAAAAATCAGTGCAAAATTTGTTGTGTGTGGAGTATTGTGAAAAAACGATTATAAGATGTAATTTTATTTGTAATGCACATTCTAAGAACAACGTGGAGTCACAAAATAATGTCTCACGATTTTAGTATTTATGATGCGCTAATTAGGGATGCATCGAGTTGCTTACAAATGCTCAATACCAATATGCAGGGTACTCACATATATTTAATTGTGAGTACTTACTAAACTTAAGCTCACAATAAATCTCAGGCTCAAGCTGTCAATTAGCCCAAGCTAATTAGCTTAATTATGAGCTTGACCCTAAAATTTTAAAAATAGATTATAGTACTTTACCAAAGATGTGTAACTCCTGAATAAAAAGCATCGTTAGAAACATATACCATAAAAACACCATAATTTCAATCCATTTAAATGACATTTTTATTACAATCATATTTTTTTTTGTTAATTCACGCTAGTTATAGTAAATTGCATCTTTTAATTTAATGATGGAAAAACTCAATTTGTCTAAATTTACGTAAATAAATAAATCCATTTCAATTCAAGAAAATTTATGAAGAATGGCCATTATTATGACACAACTAAAAGTGATGTGCCATTTAAATGACTATTCAAAAAGCAATTTAATTAATTGGTTATATTTTTTGATAAATTACATACATGTTTGTTTTCACCCATGCTTTTATCTGTTGGGTTTGCACTGTCATTAAAAAACTAAATTTTCTACAAAAACGATGTGTTTGAGAATAACCACATAGAAATGTAGTAAAGAATTTTTGTTTTCGATTTCGACTATTTTTTGGCAAAACTTTATTCTGCGCTCCAAAAATTTGTAACTGTTTTTTTTTGTTCAAATATCTTTAGACTATTTAAAAGAGGCCGAATAGGAATTTTTTGGGCATTTTATCCTGAAAACAAGGTCTTCTTTGCTTTAAAAAGTTTTGTTATAAACAGTATTAAAAAAGAACGGGCGTCGTATTTCTAACTTTATTTTAACACCCTATTTTATTTTGATTTAAAATTATTTCTTGAAATTTTAGTGTTGTCTTGAAAAAAAAACCCCTGAGATTGTTACCCATTGTTTATGAAACGTGGAAATAAAAAACAAGCATTTAACGAACATGACCAGTATTTTATAAAATTATATTTTTGAGTGTTTTTTTTTTGAAAATTCTGTCAAAACAAATCATTTTAAAATAGTAAACTTGACATTTTTTCCTTTAAATAAAAATTTTTATAAGAGTCTTAAATATGCGGTGCGTAGTCAATCTATCTACAGTAATTTGATATCTTGATTGTTAAGATTGGTTCAGTATTACTCGAGATATTGCGTTTTCCGTAGAAAAAAAACCCGAGATTTTTTCGCTAAAAATACGAAATGACGACAAAAATGTTGAGCAAGCTTCATTAGATGACTCAGTTTTTTTAACGAAAAAATTGCAGTTTTTTTGTACAAGAAACGCAATATACTGCACCAATCTTACAATCATCAAATTAAAGTAGAAAGTAGCCGCTTTGTTTTAGTGCATAATTGTAAACTTAAATCGTTATACCCATTGAGCATTCTTTTACGTACAGAATTTTCGAAAACCGCTATTATTGAGGGGTCAGAATTCCTGAACCACTGGATTTTGTTAAAAAAATTTTGTGGGCTATTAGGGCAGGGGTATGGTTCAATATTACAATTTTTACAAATCGCTTTTTGTAAATTTATATTATATTTAAATTTAATTATACAAAAGGTATATGACCTTTAGTATTAGTATTGAAAGATTTTGCTTTTTTAATCACTAACTTTTTTTACTAAAAATTTTCAATAAAACTTGATAAACCAATAAAATCAATAAAAATATCCTTGTTGTAGTTTGATAATAATTATTCAATAAAAGATTCATAGTTGAAATATAATTGTTTACCTATTGTCATTTTTATACGCCAAAGGGCTTTACATTTATTTTGTAAGACATGACATAAGACTTTCACGATAAATCCAAACACAAGGCGAAAGGAATAAAAAAAATAAAAAAAACCAAACAAAAAAAGCAAAAAACACAAAGAAAAAAAAAAAAGAAAAAAAAAACAAACGCGAAACAAAAAAAAAAGCAAAAGGACAAAAAACAAAGAAGCAAAAAAAAACCAAAACAGAAAGAGAAGAAGCGCAACCGAAAAGCGAAAACAAAAACAACAAAGAAAAACAAAGGAGAAAAAAAAAAAACACAAAAAGAAAAAAAAAGACAAGAATCACAGACCACGCAAAACAAAAACAAAGAAAAAAAAAAAAAAAAATAAAAAAAAAAAAAAAAAGGAACAAAAAAAATAAAAAAACAATTAAAAATCCTAATTTTATATGAAATTCATATGTTAGTGAAATCACGTTTTTTGCAGTGTTTTATAGGCTTGGCTTTGTGTATTTATAGTCTTAAATTAAAAAAATTCTCTCCTCGGGGCGGGGGTATTCAGCCCCTTCCAAATCGCCTTGAAAAGACCCATTGGTGTTGTTCTGCCCTTTGATCTTATTTGAGGATCTATCCTCCCATAGACCCCATTTCTGGCAATTTTGGTCAATCGCCTACGTGCTTGCGCCATTTGGTTCTCCTAAAATCTATGCTTTACGTCAGTGTTGTAAAAAAATACTTTTACTTTTACATAAAGCAATAAAAGTACTAATTTTGGATTACTTTTACTTCTACTCGACTTTTGAAATTTCAATAACTTTTACTCTTACTCGACTTTTGAAATTTCAAATACTTTTACTTTTACTCTTACTCGGATTTTTCACTGCAAATACTTAAATTAATTTAAGTAATTTCAATGGGTAGATTCCCTATGGGCAAGCATATTTTGAAAATGGGCCAAGCTCAGAAATGCTCAATACCATTTGGTACTCACACTATATTTAATTGTGAGTACTCAAACTCAAGCTCACAATTAATTTAATTGTGAGAACTAAGTAATGCTCAGCTTATTTTTGCTGTCATCATAAACATATAATAAAACAAAAATCACAAGGCGTTAAGCCATTTTCTGATGCACTAATAAAAAAACTTGAGGGTTTGCTTCGCTAAGCTTACCAATTCCATAAAACAAAATAATTCTTTAATTAAGGAGTATGGCGGCTATTCAAATAAAAAAGTCACAAAAGAATGCGCATTGTTTGTTGGCACGCACTTTTGCACATAATCTATTATCTATTGGCGCCTTCTGAAAAAATCTCGAAACTGATCTATTCGAAAACTGCCACTTCTCAGGTCTGGCTTCTGGCCAAAACTCCAGAAGTTGAGAGCTGTGGACTGCAAAGGCGGAAATTTCCCACTTGCCTGCTGGTTTCTGGTTTTAAACGCTGTCGCAGGAGGTGGTTCTAAAATTTTGAATCACGGATAATTATTAGTTTCAACCATACAACGCATAATATTTTAAAACTTTTTCAACAGTTACATTTGCTTTAATTTCTAAATATCTAATAAATATTAGTTATCCAGTCGATAGTAATTTCAATAAATTTTTTAATTAAAATTTTCAACAGATTTAAAAGTAATACTCTTACGAGGACCTCAATTGAAAACGAATGCTTATGACAGTATACTGATATTTGAAAATTTTCCAAAATATGTGTACAATTTTTTAGCAATCTTTTTTACAACGGTCTTGTCCGGTAAAACGTGTTCATGAGATGCGGTGTATAACTATACATACGAAATCTCAACTCTTTTCTTGCTCTCGTTTGAAACCATTGCTCCACACAGAACTCCAGAATGATTATTATAACTTTATAATCTATTTAAATTATAGAAATGACGAAAAAGGGATATGGTTAAATGTCAAGTCATAAATTGGTTTTCATTTTAAAAAATATTTTGCAGTCATTTAAAACAAGAAATATGTACCGCAAGGTGTTTCAAAAGCTTTATTTGGATCTCCTGAAGGATCAGGATAAAGCCATTGTATATCATCCAAAGCCACAGCTCCTTGATTTTCCCCTTCGTTGACAGCTTGGAAATAAATCTAAAAAACAAAAAAAAAACATTTTTTTTATTTCAACTAAAATTATATCAATTCTCCCAACGCTTGCGTACGCTACCTATATACTTATATAGACAGGAAGTTTCTCGAATCGGCCAGCTGTACATCCAATTTCCTGCAATGAAATAATATCTTTGATTAAAAACGGAAAATTAAAAAAATTAAAAAGGTTAAAAGTTGAACTTTGTTTGGTTGACATACATAAAGTGGTGTATTGCATTGATTTGTTTGTTTATTACATGGACCTATTTTAATTTCCCGCACACAAATAGTTCGGCCACGTTTGATTTGTCTTTAGCGATTTTTCCTCCAGTTGAGCACCGTTTTTCCTAATTTATTATGGGTTTAAAGTTTTTTTGCCAGCAGTTAAATTCAACTGTATAAAATAATATGAATGAGACAGTGACTGGAAAAATTTTGCGTCTTTGATTGGAATCATTGATTACGAGTGGGCCTGTATCTTTATTATTACACATTTGGCATATCGTATCCAATATAAAAGCAGTATAACTTAATAATAAACTATGGTGAAATAAAACGTGCTTAAAAAATTTGACTAAAAATGCGCGTCCGTCTAATCGTAAATAAAATAAGATGTTCATATCCGCTTTCTTATTTTGGAATCCTGTAAAGATTGTTTTGGCGGCGTGTTAAGTTGAGGAATCGGAATAGAGGTAGATTATAAAAGGAGATTTCAATAACCTTTCTTGTTCCGGGTGGTATATCGTAACTTCGTTCCTGCCATTCTCGACTGCTCGGACTTACTTCTCTGTTAGCAACTGAGCCACAATTGGTAATATCGTTCAGACACACCTAAATTATTTATAAATATATATTTTTAAGCAATGTTGTACATATAATAAAGTGGTTCACTTAATATTATCGGACGAGAATAAAAATTTTGTGGGATTTGTATGACAGTTTGCACGGGGGAGTGCAAACTTCTGTAACTGTGCCAAGCGGGTATGGATATTTCATTACAGTGATAATTTTGAAAAGAAAATTTTAAACCTCAAAGAGCAGATATGATTTTGACATGGTTTCGGTAGAGTTTTTCAGAATAAACAATAAGCTTGAGGTCTAATAATGTTCTATTTGGTGTAATCAACAATAAAAAAACATTTAAAAACTTATCATTAGAAATTAAGAAAAATTATAAAAAATAATCTGGGTGTTTAAGTTAAAGAATGACTAACCAAAACAGGGAGCCAATCAAACTATAAACGGTTCAATATATTTAACATTTTTTAGAAAATCTAACAAAAACATTCGGCAGAATTCGCAATATTTTTAAGTAAAATAAAACAACTATGTACAAACGAAATGAACAAACAACAAAAAACGTACATTTTGTTAAAAGACAGTCTATTTGATTGGAATTGAAGCAAATTTAAAACTTATGCTTTTAGTTACTTGGGCTATTTGCTATGACATCTCATCGAAATTCGTCCAAGCAACTCAAATAATTTAGCACTGCACTAACATAAATCGATTACGACAATCGAATCAACCAAATCAGGATGCAAATGACATTTTGTTAATCATAGATAATAAATAATCCTCCATTTTTACGAAAGATTTATGTAAATGAAGGTGATAATTTGCAGCGTTTTTGCGGAACGGTACGCACTTCTATCAAAATAATACTTAGGACAAAATTTTTTTGAAGAAAATCTCATGTCGTGCCTAATATAAGTTCAGAATGATACTGCAGTAAAATTTTGTTCACGTAATTGAGACTGAAGTCTGGAAAAAACTTTCGAACCTGTTGACTCATCTTAATTCATTGGTTGAAAAACCGCACAAGCAAATATTACACGTACTCTTTATTATCTAATTGCATCCCATGCTTAAATTAAACCACACCGTATGCAAACTAGTAAGATTCATGAATTAAGGTTTATCCACATTTTGTGTTACATTTAGATTTACATTAAAGTTTTAAGGTAATTCCAAATAGTTTATATGCAATTAAATGTTGCGGTTTTACTTTTGATTTTGGTGGGAGTCCTGAGGCCGTTTTAGGTAAGCAACTTTGGAGTTTTTAAAAAAATTTACATCGAGCAAAATGTCGTAAGTGGCTTTATAAACCCAGAATCTGAGCACTCTGTCCTCGAGAACAATCAAATCCTGAGTTTCCAGTTCTGCGAATTCCCCGGGACGAAGATATGTTGCCAAATAGCCGCTTCCCTGTCCTATGAAGAAAAATATAAGTATACAATAATAATATCAGTGAGATTAAAGTAACAAAATAAAATTTTGGTTTTGCTTCTGTTTCAATCTACTGCAGTAAAAGCTCACCATACTTCGTGTAACACTTTAGTTTTGGATTAGAGTTATAGATAAAATCCGCAATTTTTTTGAAATTAAAACTAGGGACTCCATAGAATCACGACGGTTAATATTCCATGTACACAAAGGTTTCGAGCAGATTTAAAAACAATTTGTATATGACGTTGGTTAAAAAAAAAGCACGATCATCATAACACACGAAAATAACATAAACATAAAAAAATTTTTTTAAAAGATAGCTGGTTGTGCATATTTTGTTTCTTCCTCATTTTTTCCGGTCTTATACAAATTATTTTCAATTCTTATCGAGACCTTTGTGTACATCGAATTAAGCATCGTGATTCATCATTAGTAAAAGCTGGTTCACGCCGGAGTGAGAAGTAACAACGCGTTCTGTGTGCGCTTACACCGTTACACTGTCACTTTTCCCTGCGGTGTAAACGTGTTGTCAGTTGTCACTTCGGTGTAAACCAGGCCCAAGTGTTTAATCAGTGCTGATTTCGAAGCTACGAGTTTTTAGAGCCACAGCCTCTAAGCCGATTTCCATTTCTATGTTTACCAATTAATAGAGTTAAAGGTTTGTTTATATTATAAATTTTTAAAAAAGTATTGAAAAGTTTAAAATTTTTAAAATTAATTTTCTAAATTAAACAAATTTAATATATCGTTTTAAAATTTTTTATATTGTTTTAAGAAAAAATGAGCTTTAAAAGTAAGCTGGAATAATGAATAACTAGAAATAAGCTTAAATACATGACAAAGCTCAGAAGATTCATGTTTTACACGAGTGAATGTTTTTAGTGCTATGAACATCACTAATATCGGGTCGGGTCCATGGTACACACTACATATTCCATACAGCGCGGTAAAAATTCTACATTATGATAAAATATAATGTATATAAAGAAAAAAATTCAAATAAAAATGGTATACAAACTTTAGAAAAATATGTTGCTTGGTTATAGAACCGAAGAAAAATACTGCATGATTATTATGATTCAAACAAAATTTCGTATGACCAGAAATTCTGAGTCGACATATCATCAGTATAATAAAATAAAAACAACTGTTAAATAAAACATGGTATTTTTTTCTTACTTGGTCCGTACACACCAGTTACTCTGTTTTTGTAGCGACCAAACCTGAGATCCCAGCGTTTATACGGATGACCAATCTTTCTACTAGAATCATAGGCACATAGATCCTCTAAAAATATATTAAAATATATACTTATAACATAACAAACTTATGGGTTGGCGAGTTCATCGTGAAATAAAATTTTTTCAAAAATGACATTATTCTATTTGTTTTTTAAATATAAAATACTACATAATAATAATGCTCTAGTTCAGAAATTTTAGCGGCTTTATATACTAAATTATACAGAATTAGAATACTAAATTATACAGAATTAGAAAAAAGTTTTTATTTTTCTGGTAAACTAAACACATTTACACAAGAAAGGCTCAGGTTCCACAAAAAACAACTTAACCGAGTGCTAAAAATTACAAAAACACGTAAATTTATTTTTTGTCAAATCCAAAGTTCTGAGAATATCCACCCTTTTTTCTGAAGGTGAATTTTGTTGTTTTCTAACTATTTGCTGACTGTTTCCGCAACTGTAACACTATACTTTCTTGACCCGCGTCAGTTTGTTATACGATTCAAAAACCTCTTCACATTCACGGAATTAACGGACTATAAGACTGACTAAATTTTATTGATTCTATTGCAAACTTTATTTTTACGGCAAGACCGCAGACCCAAAATTTGTTATTCCAGATAGGTAACTGATTTAAATTCGGTCAGCGTTTAATTTCGGCTACCAGTTGTTATATTTTCCGGGCGCAAAGCTGTGAAATAAACAGCGTATGGATATATAGATGACGTGGCGATCTGTTTAGCCAAACGCAGTTCATTTTATAACTTTGAAATAGCAGCCAGTGGCCGAAATTAAGGCTGACCAAATTAAAGTCAGTTACCCTATTACGTTCGTTTTGTATAATTGGATAGCTGGAAAATTAGGTGTTAAGAATGCGGCTGTGTGTGTGGCTTTAGGTTTTGCTAACGCAAAATAACTATTATTTTTAGCTTTTTAATACTGGATAGTTAACACTAACGTTCAAAAGAGCAAAGAACAAAATCGCAATCTGGATCAAAACCATCGGTGCCTCCTCCTCCTCCTCCTTCTCCTTCTCCACCATTTTCACTTTCATTGCCGTTTTCGTCGTTATTTTCACCTTCATCTAAAATAATTGAAACCTTAAATCTTACAAAAAACTCAAATTTTACTGGGTTCACTCGCCAAACATTATTGTAACACAGGACCCTATTGAACTTAGGAAACACGATGATCTTTTGGATTGAAAGTTTATTGCTCCGATATTTTATCCGACTACTTATATTTTAGAAAAAAAATTGACCAATTTAAAATTTTCCAAATGCTCCAATACAATCCTTTTAGTCCAAACCAGTATATTTTCAAAAGAATAACAACATTATTGTAAATTGCTTTAATGAATATACAACAAAATGCGATTACAAAATTAAAAAAAACGTCCAGAGTAATAAAAAACAATTTTTAGAAGTATTTCTATTGTTTTTGTAAATACAATGGAAATAACAGTTCATTTACACGCATTTCATCGTGAATGACACTGGAACAATGTTTGTGTCGTGTGCGCTAAAAGCTAACCAAAGTAATTCGCTCGGTGCAACGCTTTATTTCAGATTTTGTATTCTTTAAACACTCAACACGTCTACGGTGAAGTTTAAACTATTATTAGCAAGAATATATAACACAAGAAAATTCCCGACTGTACATTAAATTTTTGAACAAAAGTTTGCCAGAAAAGTAGCATTTGCAAATCTTTGTGCGAGTTTTCTAACAAAAATCCCCCATTGTCTGTTAGTTTTCCCACGCTGCGATTTTTAACAAAGTGTTAGTTTTCTTGCAGTAAAAATTGCTACTTTCTTCGCACTCAGTGCTGCTTTCTTCGCACTGCGATTGTTTTGCACAATAAAAACTGAGACTCTGCTCATGTGCGACTTTTCTGGCAAAATTTTGCTTAGAAATTTAGTGTATATATCTGACTGTATACAGTCCGTCATTTTCTTGTGTTATATATTCTTGTTATTACTAATAAAAGTTTTATAAAAATATTATAACTTTTCGTTTATACGTTAAATATATTTCGTTTATACTTTGAAGAATTTTATGGAATGAATGTTTACATTGCAATACAAACATCAATGTTAATTAAAAAATTCAAACAAAAAATATTAATAAGCAATAAATAATACTCTTACCACAAGGAGGATATTCCACAGAAATATCATCTATAATAGCCATTCCCCCTTGTTCTGCGTTTAGATTGTCAGCCAAAATCACCACCTAAACAAATGTTATAGCATATTATTATATTTTAACATTAATTAATTTATGGATAATAAATTATTAAATTAATGCTGGGGCCTATTTCATAAAGATTTCTGTAATTGTAAATTAATAAACGCACGTAACTGTGGAATTTACGGAATTTACAGACAAGTAATTTTTTAAATTCTAAACGCAATTTTATTAATATACTTTTTAATTAAAAATACAGAAGAAAAATATGCGTTTATTAATTTACAGTTGTAAATTAATTACAAGCAATTTTTATGAAATAGGCCCGTGGGGAGCTTAAGTATAATATTGTATTACGTTTATGTCATGAGTGGGTATTATCAAATGAATAAAATTCGTAAAGGTATGTCTTGTGTATAAAACAACGTTCATTGTGAAATACGACTTGACACTCATGTTCAAATATATTTTAATAGTCAATAGTAGGAACTAAGTGATTTTTGATTTCATGACGAAAGCTATAGTTTCTTTTCTACGTTAGTTTTATTAAAGGTAAACCCAACGTGGCTGCAACAGTTGTTCATTGGATTAAAAAATGCCCCCATTAGGTAACCACTCAACTCACGAGAATCTTACGTCACATTATCAAACAAATACTCCGTATTAAATCGAATCTAATTGGCTGATAAAGTGACGTCAGATTCTCCTGATTTGAATGGTTACTTAATGGGGGGCATTTTTTAATCCAAAGAACAATTGTTGCAGCCACGTTG
>JASAMX010031103.1:27500-30840 GCA_030248175.1 Microlaimidae sp. YZB2_3
TATTTATGCATCACTATGTATCATTATGAGTTTATGCATCATTATGAGTTTCCGCAAAAATTGTGATTGATTTTTCCTAACTGCGGCAAGACAAGAACATAAAATGAATTGCATGAAAATTAAGGCTCTGAACAGTTATTTATATGAAATCTTAAAATTTGAAATTTTAAAATGCCGAAAAATCTCCCAAACTTTGAAATACAATAATCTGCCGTGCGCACTTTTTTGATCAAGTATACAGTTTAGCATCGTGTTCTATCCTATGGCGCAATCGGTTAGCGCGTTTCTATCACTTTTACGAAGTTTTGAAGTTCGCTTCTCAATGAACGCATTTTGTAATTTTTTATAGTTTTATTTTAATAATGTATACTCCTTGAGTTTTTTAATTTTTTTTTTCGATAATTCATGCAGATTAAAAACAAAAATATCATTTATACACAACATTTATATCTGCTTTTTGGAACTCAGTCGAATTTTCAGTGTTTATATATTTTAAAATATTATAACACTTAAAGAATTTCAAAAAACAAAGAAAATAATTTTGTGGTGTAAGTGGTAGTATAGTTAGTGCAAGTGGTTCATTTCTGAAAGCTCTATACAGTAAAAACTGGCCAAAGACCTTACTGAACAAGTACTTCCCGAATATTGTTATTTTTTAACTCAAGCCGCGTTAGGATATAAGTTATCCGAAAGCTTGATATATTTGTTTAAAAATAAATAAAACATAAAATTTATAGCAAAATTTACCAGAATTGTCATAATCTTCGATAAAATCCATTCCTTCAGGATTAAATTTTCCTGAAATAAGATTTATATTATTTTCAAATATAAAAATTTACATTAATAGAAAAAACAAACGTAATGATTTTGCCTAAAACAACATTTATAAATTTTCTAAAATCTGATTTCAAATCAAGCTAAATTATACCCGATACCCGATGGTATTTTTGCCATAATGTCATTTTTCGAAGGTCATTTTAACGAAAGTACTTTGCGATGGAAAAATTACTGGGAACGAACAATCGTATACTCAGGTCATACATATTTTTTGTACGTGATTAGTGCCTAGTGAGCGAGCGAATTGAAATGGTTAAAGCTATACAATAGAAATATGCTGATTTTATTTCCAAATACAGTGTATTAGGTATGACCTACGTACGACATAAGTGAAGTTTACGTACAGCAATGGTTACATGGAGATACTACCATCGTGAAACGAAGGTTTCACCCCGGTAATACAAAGGTTTCACGGTTGTAACCCGGGAAAAGAAAGTCGCAGAAACGGGTTAATCCAATCAAAATTTTAGAAAATTGCAGTCAGAAAGGCGCTCGGCTACAAATTTTCCAACTCCGCTACGTGGTGAAAATGCAGTCCACCTGCTGAAATCTTGGCACTTAAATTTTTCCAATTTAAACTGCTCCCATTTCAGAATTAAAAAAATTAAAATTATTTTGATATTAAATCTTTAAATCGGATAAAACTTGCTTGCAATCGGATTTCCTTGGGGCCCTGGGGCCGGGGGTTGGGTTCCGCCTCCACCGGTGCTTCCTCCCCCGACACAAGACAACCCTAAATACTGACAGAGCACAGATCATTTTTTTTAAATATTTATTTTTTTAAAATTGAAAGTTTACAAATTACCATCCAACACAAATAGTTGCTTAGTTTAAAAAAATTGAGCATAGCAAATCTTATGGCGAGTTTTAAACGGCTGAAAAAAATTAAGGTAGTTTTTTAAAAATGAAATTTTTTATAATATTAGGTCGTAAACAAATCATATAATTATTGCAAATGGTTTTAATGTTTTTTCGTCATGCAACAAGTCGAATTTAAAAAAAAACTGTAAACAATTAAATTTTACCAGTTCGGAAATAACAAACGAACAACAAAACAACGGTTTTCTTCATAATACAACACACTGCTGGCATTTGTTCTAAAACAAAGCACTGAGTTATAAATACTGAGTTTTATGTTATATATGCTATGAAATAAACTAACAGTAACCACAGACAGATATTTTTAGACAACATCAACAAATATTTTAGGTATAGCTGATGACGACATAATAATTCGTGTACCTAGAGGTTTGATTTTTAACTTAGTAATTTTTCTGACGCACAGTTTTGTTATTGTATATTTCACACGTTTGTTAAACCGGATTGGAATCTTTGTTTTACTGTGTTGGGCTGCGTACAGCAGATCAAGGGAACAGATTCAGTTCCTCTTACTATGGGTATTGTTGAAAAACTTAAAGATGAATTCTATCAGAGTGAAAATGACTAGGTGGTAAAGTAACCACGTTGTTCTTCGAGAAAATACCATGAGGAGAGAAACACCTGGGGCCTATTTCATAAAGATTTTTGTAATTGTAAATTAATAAACGCATTTAATTTCTTCTTATTTTATTAATTAAAAAATACGTACGTAACTGTGGAATTTACGGAATTTACAGACATGTAATTTTTTAAATTCCAAACGCAATTTTATTAATATACTTTTTAATTAAAAATACAAAAGAAAAATATGCGTTCATTAATTTACAGATGTAAATTAATTACAGGAATTTTTTATGAAATAGGCCCCTGGCGCAACTTAATAATAATTGGTTACATCATCTCTGAAAATTTTTATAATTATTTGTATTCTCAAGCGTTCATTCTTTATTTCTTCCTGACGGTGAGCTGTTACGCCCTGAATTTCAGCCTGAACGATTTTAACTTTAATTGTTGTTTTTGAAAAGCATTTCTTTATTTTTCTGATATTAGCTTGCAGATGAGCTTTTAAAATATTAGCTCAGCATCGTGTTGCATACATCTGCGTTTGACTGCTAAAACGTTGGAACATTATTTTCATATATTTTCAACCATGGATTTTTTGTTTATAAACCAACCAGCACATTATTAATTTTCGCGATCAGATTGTTCACCAACGAATTTCTAAAAACGCAAGTCTTTTTCCACATGTGATCAGCGGACTACATGCAAATTTAACCTAGTTGTCCTCAATGAATTGCAGTATTCAATCAAACATTTAACAAGAAAGCAATTTAAAATTTTGAACACAAACAGTTTAATAATAAAGTTTAAAATACGTTATTTTAAATATTAATATTTATTATTTTTAAAATCAGTGAGTTTGGAAAAAATTATAATTTTTTAATGTCTAAAATTGACTAATTTAGTTTTTTTTGTGAAATGTGGAAGTCAAAGAAATCTGTGCTTTATTTTCTTGTTTAAACAAGAAAATAAAGGGCCGCATAATTTTAGGGGGATCTTCTCATATCTCCATACAGTTTTATGAGGTGATGTGCAAACAACAATGTAACTGAACGAAAAACAA
>JASAMX010031104.1:0-12173 GCA_030248175.1 Microlaimidae sp. YZB2_3
GGGATATTTATGTTGTTGTTTTAAAATTTTGCTGTAGCCATCCCCAAGATTTTCGATGGTGGTTAAAAAATTGAACAAAAAAACCTTTTTAATATGATCATAAAAATGTCAAAAGATTTGTTTGGAAAAGCCCCTCGTGCCTTAAAATTTGAAAAAGCTTACAAAAATACAACACTTCACTAAACTACATAGGGACACTTGCCAGCTAGTGGCCCTAAGCTATTAGGGCTTCTAGTAAATTCGGCTCCTTACCCCTGCCCCCAATAGCCCACAAAATTTTTTTCATCAAAATATCTCCACTTGTTCAGGAGAAGATATGACCCCTCAAAAATAGCTTTTTTCGACGATTCTGCACTTAAAAGATTGCTCAATGAGTATAAAAATTTTAGTTACAAAATTGTGCAGTATTTGTCGAAATATTGCGTTTACCATACAAAAAGCTTCGATTTTTTTTTAAAAAACACCAAACGACGACAGTGATTTGATTAATCGTTCGCACAACATTTTGCCTACATTTTTTATTTTAAGCGAAAAAATCGCGGGTTTTGTACGGGAAACGCAATATCTCAAGAAATACTGCTCTAATCTTAACAATCAAAATATCAAATTAAAGTAAAAAGTAGCTCTTTTCTTTAAGTGCGTATTTCGTAACTTAAACTTCTATACCCATTGAGAAATTTTTTAAGTACAGAATTGTCGAAAAAAGCCAGTTTTGAGGGGTCATATCTACTGAATCACTAAAGATATTTTGATGAAAAAATTTTTGTGGGCTATTGGGGGCAGGGGTAAAATTTTTACAAAAATTACCAAAATTGAAGAAAAAAAGTTTGACTCTGCACCGCACCTTTAAGGAATACATAGTAGTGATTGTGAGTTTGACTTTGATAGGATAAAAAAGACGGAATTTTTATAATGTGCCTAATATATTTATATTAAAATATTAAAAAAAAAACGTTAAATATTTTTTTCAAAATTTCATATTATGAGTAAATTTTGAAAGTTCAAACAAAAGCTTTTTTTTATAGTGCTATCGTTAGTAGCAAAATGAAAACCAAATACAATAGATTCAGTACATACTTAATATATTTTTTATTCATAAAAAAGAATGATAACCAAATGTACGTAAATTTCCATTACTTTCAGAACAATATCGCCCCCTCTTGCGATTTCTGTTGAAGCGCAGGTGTCACCGGAGGAAATGATTTCTGGAAGTAAAAATTTAGCGACAATCCGAGTTCCTACAGATGAAATTAACCATAATAAGATTATTGTTTCCGCTCCGCAGACTTTCGTTGCCGCGAGTAGCAATCATGCGGTCGGCTTAAAAAATTTTGGTAAAATTTTGAAGACGAAAGCCGCAGAAAATAAGAAGCGAAGCTCAGGGATATTGCTACTCCTATTATTTCTAGCAACATTCGCTTGGATAACAGTAAATTTAATGATTTCTCCAAAATCTCAAGAGCGCATTGAACCTTTGAGACCTATTCCGGTAACTAAACCCTCCAATCATTCTACTTTTCAACCAATTTACTACAGGTAACTAGGATTTTTTAAAATTAGAATATGTATAATGATATTTTATATGCATGTGTAATATCATATTTTTGAATTTCAGGTTTTAAACAACCAGTAATGATTGAAGCCGTTTAGGGTTGTATTATATCTGGTTGACCTTGTGATTTTGTATGGGGACATGAGCGGACCAATTAAAATTGTGCGGTTATGACGGTTTAAAAAAACGAAATAGAACGCAATTTTTTTAAAATTTTTGTTATTTCACAAAATATACAAAAATTATTCAATTTTAACCATATGTAAAATTTTTGCATTTTTGCTCCAAATTTAGTAAATTGACTAGCCTTGAAAAATGTTCTAAGAATAAAGCAGGAAAAAGGGGCGATTTTTCCCCGGGCGTATGTTTAGACAGAAAAGATGTGGACTAGGCTGAGACGGATATTATGTGGACTATAGGAAATTTGCATTAGGTTTGGCCAGCTGCTCACTAAATAAAAATTTCTACCATATGATAATGATTTGTTTATACATTGATCTAATCACACAGCACTGTTGTATTTTTTTTAGTTTGATGAAATGTCAATTTAAAAAATTTTACTCACAGCAATCTTTGATAAGCGCGAAATCGCCACTTTTGCAATTAGAAGGTTATATTGTATGTATGTGCAAAAAACAACTATAAATTTGAAAAAGTGGCGATTCCGCGCTTGTCAAAGATTGCTGTGAGTAAAATTTTTTAAATTGACATTTCATCAAACTAAAAAAAAATACAACAGTGCTGTGTGATTAGATCAATGTATAAACAAATCATTATCATATGGTAGAAATTTTTATTTAGTGAGCAGCTGCCCAAACCAAATGCAAATTTCCTATAGTCCACATAATATCCATCTCAGCCTAGTCCACATCTTTTCTGTCTAAACATACGCCCGGGGAAAAATCGCCCCTTTTTCCTGCTCTATTTTTAGAGCATTTTTCAAGGCTAGTCTACCACTTTTTTTGAATTAAATTAAAAAAATAGCCTAATAAACTATAGTTTTAGCTGCGCAATGACATATGTTTATAATCATTCCGTTGCCGGGATATACTTTTTTAAATAAAAAACAATAAGAAGAAAAAGATAAATTTAAATTACAAAATTTACCCACGTTGTTAAATTATAGTTAGTGCGGTGCAGTTGCTCTCCAGACAACGTTTATCTACGTTCTCTAAATATTGTTGGCGCGATGCCGTGCGCCAATGATTGCAATTATAATTTTTAAAGTAAAAATAATAATAATAAGAAGAAGATGATGAACATGAATTACAAAATTTACTCACGTTCTCTAAGTATAGTTGGCGCGGTGCTGTGGGTTAAATTGCAGTGTGGCACCCCGCACCACCGATGATTACCGGCGCGTGGCGCTCCCGCGCCACCGACGCTTATTATTATTTTTTAATAAACAAAACTTTGAATTAATTTTGTCATCAGTAATGCAAGAATTTAAAAAAGTACTCTGTTGTTTTCGCCGTTTTCCGCGCGGTTGAAGCAGATGGCGCTGGGAACTGGTTCCGTTTCTGCCACCAATTAAAACCGGTCTGCTTTTTTTGTGCGGTTTCTATGAGGGGATGTTGGTTGTCTCTTCTGTACAATCCTTATTGTTACCAAAAGGCTGTTATTGTGCGGTTGGGATTTTTTATTTGTCTTTTTTCAAATTTTTTATTTTGATCAATAAATTGATAACAAGGACCTAAATAAAAAAAAGTGCTTCCTAAGAAAGTTGCGTAATTCCTTCTTCTTTCTAATGAGCCCATGTTTATTTTTGATCAATCAGTAACGAATGAGGAATATCGCTTTTAAGGATGGAGCGTTGGAATAATAATAATAATAAAAAGAAGAAGAAGAAGAAGAAGAAGGTTCTGAATTTCAAAATTTACCCAAGTTCTCTTATAATGGTTGGCGCGGCGCCAAATCACCCCGTGGCGCTCCCGCGCCACCCATGATAAGTAATAATTATTTAAATAAGCTATTTATTTTTTAATATTAAGTTTTTGCTAATAAATTTAAAGTGTTTTTTGGTAAATAAATAATCGATTCAATACTGCAAATTAACGAGGTCAACTAGGTTTGATTATCTTATAGTTTTCAAATTTTATATGACATATAAATTTTACACGCCATATTTTCCAAACTTGTACTTTTAGAAAAAATAATAGAATAAATGCAATGTTCGGAGATACACAAGAGGATTTCCTTGCTTATATTTCCACCCCAGAAACAGTTTATTACAAACGTATGGGTCTTATGGAACACGGAATGGATGGTTCAGTTGCCCGTGTAAATTTTTCCGCAAAACACTGCAATACAGGAGGTATATAAATTAGTTTTCAGACGTGCACTAATTAACTTAGAAAACAACAAATTTGACAGTTACAACGGTTAGAAATGTAGCGGGCGCACAAGGGTCAAGCCGGTAAATTGATGATCTTGCGGCCGGGTACACACGGATTACTTATCGCACTTATTAACCGCTTTATGCTGTACTTCCCTTTTAATTCGGCTCAGCCGGTTATTACACAATAAAGAAGTCTGCACGTTTTTGACCTTAGTGTTTAATCTTGCGTAGTGAGGGGACACACGACACACCCTCTTGACCGGGGGGTCAAGTCGGTTCACGGAGTGGGGTTACGGTAGGGAAGGTTGAGAAAAGGAGGAATTCTTCGCGAATTCCTTTTCAAATATTACTACGTAGACGAGATCCGATATGCTGCCAAATGTAAGCGAAGACCAAATCCAATTTAGGAAAATACTGTTTTACATTAATTAATACGGTGAAACATTACCGTGTTGGGGCAGAAAAGGAAGAGCGATTTGGTCTCGCTCCCTCAAAAAGTTAGGGCTAAAATTTTGAACGAATCCTCCAAAAATTGGAAGAGAAGTAAAGGTATGTAGCGTTGGCTTAACAAGCGGTGGGTAAGGGACTGGTATGAAACATTAAAAATACCAGTACGATTTTGAAGCTAAATTTGAGAAGTCTGATGGAGTCAGACTTCTGCAAAAAGTTGCAGCAAATTGTTGTAATGCACGATTTAGTTTGCTGGGCTCGGTAGCCTCACCAAAGTAATTTAATTGGTGAAACCTTGAAGTAACAGGGTTGAAAATGAATAGCGTTTGCAAACCCGAGCTTTGCTCAGGTCCTTCAAAAAGTTACTTCAAGACCTCAGCCACGGTGTGCTTGAAAAATATGAAGCTACCGAACTGGGAAAGAACAGCATAAGTACAGGAGTGAATCTCGTCGTGGGGATTAGTTTTCAACGAAACATTAAAATTATTAGTACAATTTTAACGTCTCGCTAAGGGGGGAAAAGAGAGGGATTGGAATAAGGACTGGGTTCCATGGTTCCAATGTGTCGTGTGGGACGTTGTACTGAATATGTTTACTTATAATTTTAGGCTTGATTGTTTGAACACAGTGTGTGCCTAGTTTACGTGGTTTATGGATTAAATGTTGCGTTGGTAGTTTGATTACTTGCGGAGATAAAAAGGTTACACAACAGTTTAAACAAAGCGTTTATTTATGAATGAACTACAGGAGTAACAGACCGCGTTGCGGCGAGCAAAAGAGCAGGGTAATTATTACGCACAATGAGCAAATTGGGTTATTTGTTTTTGACAAAAAGAGACTTATTTAAGGCGTTTTGGAACGCTAAGGCTATTGCTTTTTAGCCACTTAAAAACCCGTTTTTAGCAATTAAAAACAAAGATTAAATTTAAAGAAAATTGAACAAATTTATAAATCACTATTTTTCTAGTTTAGTTAGAGGCTTTAGTTTGAATTATATTTTGAATATTTAATTTTGTAGAAATTTACCCGCTTAAAAAGACAACGATATTTTTACGAAAACGGTGGGTGTCCTTGACGACACACCACCGAGGGTTTATGTAACCTTTTAACTTAGTTTAAAAACAAACTACCAATTGTGTTGGTAGGCTACGTGCAAAATTCTTTATTAATACCTGTACCCAATGTCGTAGCCACTCCACCAAAACACTTCAGAAGTTTTGCCTTAATCTCAAAGGAGAATTCACAGACAGCCTCTGTGAACTCTCCACTTAACACACAATCCTTACCTAAGTTGGTCGAAACCAACTATAGCGGTTGGCATCTCAATGGGGTATCGTCGAATATAAATAAGGTAATTAAACTATAAATACCTAAGCTGGTTCTGCCAACAAGGGTTCCTAATCGGAAAGGTACGACTGTTCTTCGAGATAAAAACGCAAACCAATAATTACGGAACCCACTGGGCCCACGCACCGCGTGGAGCGCACATACTGCTATAAGCGACTGTTTTGACACGCGCGGCGAAACGCGCGGGCTACTGTAATTTGATTACAGCGCGTACATTAATATATTTTAAAAATGTTTAAATTGAATGAAAAACGTGATTGAACGCGAGTGTAGTGGCCACTTAAGAATGAATTAATATTGTTAATTTAATTGAACAAAGCAGGGGGGCAATCAAACAGAAGGAAGGCAATAAAACGGGGTGGGGGGCGAATCCTCCAATAAAGCAAGTGGGGCATTTTCAGACCGTGCACAAGCATGCTAAGTTATTAGTTATTAAGATTTTTAGGAAAAAGCTTCTAGCAGTTCTTATAACAAAAAGTTTGAGTGTAAAGTGAACGATGGATACACGCAATATCTAGGATGGTGGGGGCGAGAAATAATATCTGACTTTTTTCGTCTAAATAGTTTAGCATTTTCTTTTTCTTTCATTTAAATACACACACATACCTGTGCACGGTCTGGAAATGCCCCCCGTTTTATTGGAGGATTTGCCCCCCCGTTTTTATTACCCCCCGCCAAAAATGAAAAAGTACTCTAAAAATATGACGCCATTTTTGACCTATGATGACGCCATCATCGCAAATTTTTTTGCAGTTTTTAGCCTATTTCAATGTATTTTAAGCCATTTTAGACTTATTTTTACCTTCTTTTTTCTCTTTTTTTTTCTTTCACCCCTGCTTGCCCCCCGTTTCAAAAAAGTTGCCCCCCGTGCTCTTCCGTTTTGGAATTGCGCCCCCCAATAAAACTCCGGGGGGGCAGTGCCCAGGTCTTCATACATGTAGATTATATACAGTTTTGCCCCAAGAGAAGCCTAAAAGTTCACCGACTCTAGCCCCACATTGACAAAACCGGATAAAAATTGAGATTTAAGCTAAATGACTAAAATAAGAGTAAAAACCTTAATCCACTCCCCCTATTTTTTGGCAGAATTAATGTTAATGCGCCTTCAATTCATTTTTCCGTGTTTTTGACGAGGAATGACAGACAAAAGTTCCAAAATAAAGAGTCACAATCAGGAAAAATCTACGCGACTCTGACGACTCACAGTCCACAACTAACAAACGTTAAAAGTAGGTAATATGTAGTTGTGTGAAAACAGAATAAAGAGTCACAATTACGAGTATTTTATAAGGGTTTCGACTCGTTCTGTTATAGTACGAGTTTTTTCTCTTATTGGTTTATTTATACAGACATCTAGGCATTGTAGACTGCAGCTACTCTATCTTCCCAAAAACAACTCAGCCGATGGTTGTAAACAAAATCTTTTAGGCGCGATTTACACAGCAGGTGACAATGACAAGTGACAATGATATGTATGTGACAGTGACAAATGACAATGTATATAACGGTGTACCCGCGCGGGGAGCGCATCGTCACTTCTGAATCTGAACAAGCCCTAACGCAGACACGGTTGCGATGGCAGAACACGTAAAAAAAACGATATTAAAAATTAACCTGACTCTTCTGACGAACCTGTATTTTGTCATAATTTCCAAAAGCGTCATAAAATACCTGCAATTGTGACTCTTTTTACACACAACTGCGATAAACTTAATCAAGTCCAGAGTCACGTTGATTTTAAACGGAATTTGACTCTTTGTGTCAGGGTAACGACGATATAGAATAACCGTTCTTTAAATCAATAAAGAGTCACGATTTCCACGCCCAGTATTTTAAATAATACATAAATTGTTTGAGTACGAATGTTCCACAGAAATTACAACTATATAAAAGATTAGGATGAGTCTATCGCGATTATAAAACTATATATTGCGATCCAATCTTGGTTAGTATAACTGAATGAGCAAAATCGTCATAGAATACTTATAACTGTCAAAAAAAAAACACGCTAGTATTATAAACGTTATGAGCCAGAGTCACCTTTATTTTATAGTGATTAGATTGCGACTTTTTATGTGGTGGTACAGTGGGCAGACGAATTTAGTTTTGAACTCCATTCATTGTTACACCACGCAGACGCAATTGAATGAAATTTTAGTTTACCTTCGACTAACTTTGAAATATAAATGCTCGTGAGCTCCACTCTTTAAATGTGTAATCGTTTTTAAAGTTTACAACTTAAAATATGTTTAACTATTTTAACAGCCTTTTTCTCCAAACGTTTTCATTTTTCTTTAAGGTTTTTTATAGCCCCATTGGCTTGGCTATGGGTGCCTAAACCGATTTGACCGCCCAAAACCCTTATATCAACACCATACATGAGCATGGACCGGCAAGCTAAAGGGGGGTACCTTCGACTAACTTTGGAATATAAATGCTCGTGAGCTCCACTCTTTAAATGTGTAATCCTTTTTAAAGTTGTGGTTACCCCGGGTTAATAATCCTTTCAAAGCTAGCTTAGCTTTGCCCAGCTAGCTAGCCCCTAGCTTTTTACAGGGGGGCGACCCGGGGTAGGCCAGTTTGAAATAATATATAGAGGGTGGTCACAGTGGCGTGCCCAGGGGGGCGGGGGGGGGTGGCCGCCCCCCAGCCCCGAAATCCGGCAAAGCCTGAATTTTTCGTAAAGGGGACTCTTTCGTTTTTTGAATTTTGGGAGAGAAAATTTTTTAATATTAATACAGAAACTTTCCTGATGCCTTCCAAAAGCATATTAATAGTCAAAAAACCAAATTTTTCCCGCTTCGCGGGTAGTTTAAATTAACAATTTATTCCAGTTTTTTAATTCAAATCGATTTTGCCGCTCAATAGTTAAGGCATACATGTTAAATAAAACTACTACAAACACTATTAACCTTTTATTAACGTTTTAAACACATGTTTTAAATAGATAGGAATAAAAAAACCTTAAATTTTGTTTTAATTATCATCTGGAATTAAAATTTCTAGTGTATTTTAGCGCCTTAAATTAAAATTTTTCTCCCCCCGGGGGCATTCTGCCCCCCGGACCCCCCTGACAAGGGTCTGTGCCCCTTGACCCCACTGGGGGGCTCTCGACCCCCAGACCCCCCATTTCTGGGGGGCTGCCGCCCCCCAGACCCCCTCAGGGTTAGTATGTACCCCCAGACCGCCCCCCGAAATGAAATCCTGGGCACGCCACTGGGTGGTCAGGAGAGGTCCACTTTCCAAACAAAGTTATTTTAAATCATCAATTCAAGTTTTTTAGCACTAATATAGAAGTTTATACACCAAAAAACCTTTTTTGTATAAAAAGAGTACAAAAGTATTGTTTTTTAGCGTTTGTTACAGTAAATTTTGACCTAGAATTATATCCAAAATTTGGCTCGGAAGAGGGGGGCTGAGGAGTTGGATTGAAAATTCCAAATGGGGTAGGGTGTCAAAATAAAAAAATGGGAGGGGGGATAGATTTTTTTCTAGGAAGAGGGTTCGAAATTTTTTTCTAGGAAGAGGGTTCGAAACTTTGAGGCTCAACACTGTTGCTAGTACAGGATCTTAATGAACAAAAAAATTAAAAAAACAAAAAAACAAAAAATTCCATTATACTTGCACTTTTAAATTATTCAAGAATTTAGGTAAAAAAAACAGGGTAAAGCTCCTGAGCTGTTCAACAAGACGGTCAAGAAAGAGCAATTTTAAATGACATTATTCGTATATTGTAATTTATACATATAAAAAGGAAAGAAATCTTTCAAGTATATAAACATATAGAAGTTTTTCAAGTCCCTAAAATTAGAAATGCCGAAAAAGTGTTTATTCCAAGATGACTGGACGAAAGGGTTTGATAAATAAAACTCAAAAAAGCAACAACAAAAAACTATAAAATCCATTGATTTGAATCCAAAAAACCTTGTCTTTTTTGCTATCTTCTGCATATCCGAGGTTATCAAAACATAAAAAAATCATTTAATATATAATATGCGATGCGAATTAAACTTTACCTTGGGATATTGAAATTTATGTTCTTTCACAGTGCTAAGCGGGCTGGAGTCGACTAGATTTTGCATTTCCTAAAAACAGTAAATTAAATTGTATTAATTTTATTTATTTATTTTAATTAATTGTATGTAACTATATATGTATTTGCCAGCATAACATAAGAATCCATTATTGGTAGGTATTTACGAAACCGGCGCGATCACGGCGTCTTGGTCGCCCGCCGTGGTGGACAGGCTGAAATGGCCTTACCGATGTGGCCAAGCCGACGTGGCCACACCGGTTTCGTTAATACCTACAGAATACAATTAAGTAAAATATCAATCGGTAATATACAGGCGGTCGAAATTATTAATTTAAAATGACACGAAGATGAAAGTGAATAAAATAAGGGTTGAGGTCAACCCGTTGGTTGAGGTCAACCCGTTGAGGATAAGTTTGAAATCTAGGGGGTTCACGGGGGTTAGATGCATACGTGGGCATGGGGGGTTGAGGATTAAGCCCTCCAAATTCTGAAAACAGGTTTAATCCCCTTACGCAAAAGTTGGGGGAAAGGGAGGGGAGAATATGTTAATTTTGGGGGGTCAGATTTTAAATTCTAGAGGGGGTAAAAAATTAGGAAATTTGGGGGGAGGGGGGGCCCTAGATTTTCGTCTAGGAGGGGTCCCAAAATTTCGAGGTTAGGGGGGAGTGGACCCCACCCTGCCCCTTCCCTTTCTCACCTATGTGTGGACCTCACCTCACTCTGCTCTCTTGTTTATCTATCTATGATTCGTTGCAACTGCACGACCAAACATAATCTGCAGCGAAATCACCTTTTTTTCTATTAGATTTAGTCTTTTGTTGCAACACATTTATTAGGGCAAATTTACCACTTTTACAAGCATAGATGAACAAGGGGGGTTAGGTTGGGGTCCACCCCCCTAGCCTCGAAATTTTGGGCCCCCCCCCCCTAGAAAAAATCCAGGGGGGGCCCTCCCCTCCCCCCAAATTTTTGAATTTTTTACCCCTGACCCCCCTCTAGATTTTGAAATCTGAACCCCTGGCCCCCTCCCCTCTCGAGAAAATTTTAAGTACTTTTTTTATACTAAATGTTCTTCTAAAAACGTGAATTTTTTTACACAAATTCATGTTTTTACACCCTTTTTATACCTGAATATCGCTTTTTATTCAATAAAATGTAGTATTATCTTATAAAAAAACTATTATTAAATTTTTAATGGTTTAAAAGTATTTTGCTTCAAAAATTGGACTCCACCTGACCCCCCTCTAGGTTTCAAAATCTTCCACCCTGGGTCAACCCCCCTAGAAAGCTAGGGGGAGGTTCGACCCCCCTAGGACCCCCTCCAAGATTTTGAAATGTCATTTACCCGGGGTAAACACCCCCCTCTGGCTTTTTGACCGTGTTCATCTATGTTAACAAAGCTCAATTAAAAAGGTTTAATAGACTTTTAACTAGTTTTAAATAAATCTTTATTAAAATAACTTTTAAAATATAGGTTCATTTCATTTCATTCATTTATGAAATAATTATTATATTATACGTAAATACACAGATTTGAAAGCGGAAATCCCAACACATTTTCCGCCTTTAAAAATTTCAAAATTAATGAGCGACAAAAATATTGTCAATAATTTGAAGCAATTATAAAATAGCCGTAAGAAACCATAAGTATACGAGAAGGGGAAACAACAAGTACCTACGAACTACATACATTATACTATTGCTTATAACAGCTGGGAAAGTGGTTAAACGGCAGGTCTCTCTCTTTCTCTCTTTTCTGCCGGCGAGTTAAAACTAAACAAAAACAAAAAAAATAGTGATAAAACTTTTGTCGGTTTTGCCTGCGTAATAAACTCCCCTGCTCATTTTGAAACCTATACATAAATAATTTTTTTATATGCCCATATTTGGCAAATGAGCACCATTGCCATTTTAACTATTTATCTTCAATAATATAAAAAGACTAAATTTGCAAAAATAGTTAAATTTGCCGAACGCTAGCGAATTTCACTATAATATGGCACTTTGATATCTTAAGAATTAAGTTTAAAAAACATTTTTCAAACGCTTAGGTTTTTTGGAGGAAGATTAGCGTTGTCAGGTCGACCTCGGGCATGGAGGGAAGGAGGGAGAGGAATGGGAAGAGGGAAGAGGTTACATATATAGGTGGGCAGCCTCCCGGATTTTGGGGGGTATACTCGACCCCGAAATTTGAAGGGTGGGGGGTGTCCCGAAAATTTTTTTGGGGTATACCTTAAATACCCCATTTTTATCGTTTTTAGTACTGGTATGATGGGAACCCCCAAATTTTAAGGGGGGTGTCCCGGGTACCCCCAAATTTTACGGGGGTGTTGGTTATAATCGGGATATTTTAGGGGGGTATAATCATACATGGGCAAGTTGGTCCGGAGTGGGGGGGTTAAACCTCAAATTAGGGGGGGGGGTTAAAATCCGAGAAACGCAAAATACCC
>JASAMX010031105.1:0-10683 GCA_030248175.1 Microlaimidae sp. YZB2_3
CAGCCTTAATTTCGGACACCCGTTTTTATTTTTGCAGTGCGCCAAGTTATAAAATGAACTGCGTTTGGCTATATAGATGACATGACGGTTATAGTGGCCGAAATTAAGGCCTGGCCGAAACTAAGTCAGATATCGTTATACATTAGCAAACAGTTAATTTTTATCCATTCATTTTTGTGAATGTGAAGAGGTTAGATTATGACAACTGTCGCGAGCACTCATAGGCGTGCTGCACAATTACGCAGTAATGTTGATTTTATAGCGCAGCAAACAGCAATATCTACCTTCATGGAATAAGGTATAAATAAACAATATGAATTATAATGTAAACATAAAAATAATATACAAGATAAAAATAGTTTATTTTTATGTTATAATTTAGTTTTATGTTATATGTATTTGATATAAATGTGCGCTTCTTACACCACCACTTCTTTAATATTTTGATGATCACCACATAATTATAAGAACTTGGCTTTAAATTTTAATCTTTCAAATTTTATTATTGTAGGGTAACTGACTTAATTTCAGCCACCTGTTTTTATTTTTTTGGATAATTTTTTTCTGGCTTTTCTAATCAATTCAGGATTTGTTTTCAAAATCAAACGACAACTATTTTTGTTATTCCAATGGAAAATTAACAAATTTCTATTACACTTAAAAATCAGCAAAGGTTTAAACTTTTTTATAGTGGCCGAAGTTAAGGCGCGTGCCATTAACTTCGGCCACCTAGAAAAAACTGACTGTAACTATTGGTACATTTTAAATGTAAATGTAAATGTTTATCGTCGTACAGGCACATTGTATAAAAAGATACACAAAAGGCACTTATATAGACGAGGTAAGGTTAAAAGTCAAAATAAAATTAAAGACAAAATCAATATAAAGTAATAAAATACATTAATTATTCTTCAAAGAAATATATGCTAGGAATACACGGAACAAAAAATTTTGAAATGTCAAAATTCGCCAATTTTTTGACAAAAAGTTTTAATGACTTGGCTGAGACAATTTACTTATCAAGTTGATTCCACCAAGGGCATACTCTAACTGAAAAATAATGCTTTCTTACGTTTATTTTTGACATGTTTTTAGCAATTTTTTGTCCATTTCCACGAGTTTTGTTGTAGTTAAAAAAATTAAAAAAATCTGTACAATTTACATCAACAAGATTATTTAAGATTTTATAACACATCAATAAATCGTTGCGTACTCTCCTTTTTTCTAAGCTTTCTAGACCGAGATAATTTAGCCTTTCAGAATAAGATACACATGGCTTGCAAATACTATTGTATAATTTACGTGTAAACAATTTTTGAACTTTTTCGACACATATAATATCTTTGTTATATTGTGGTGACCAGACAGAAGTTTCATATTCTAATAACGGTCTAATAAAAGTTGTGTAAGCACGCAACAATATATTACAATTATCAGTTTTAAAGATTCTAAATAACATATACATTCTACAAAGGGCTTTATGGGTAATTTCTTTACAATACACAGAGGATTTTAAATTAACAGTTATTTTTATACCTAAGTCATTAACCATGTTTACATTTTTTAACATATGATTATCTATTTCATAAATTTTTATTTCATCAAATTGTCCTATTGATAATACTGTCGTTTATTAAAGGCCAAAGACAATTGCCACTTTTTGGACCAATTAGAAAATTTGCTAAGCGCAAGTTGAAATTTCTCATCAGATTCATTTTTATCAAGTATCGTATACAATTTAGTGTCGTCGGCGTACATTTTAATTACAGCATCAGAACCTACAGATTCTGGTAAATCATTTATAAAAATTAAAAAAGTAATGGGCCAAGGACACTACCTTGAGGTACGCCACTTGTAACAGGCAAAAACTCAGACATACTATCTCCTAAAACAACACACTGACGACGGTTAGACAAAAACGCTTCAATCCAGTTTTTAAATTCATAACCTATACCATATGCCTGAAGTTTAGTGATTATTTTTGAGTGGCAGACTGAATCGAAAGCTTTGGCATAGTCAATATAAGCTACTTGTACTTACTTTTTATCATTAAGAGCTTTTGTCCAATCGTTGAAAGTTGACAACAGTTGCAAGCCGGTAGAGCGTTTGGATAAAAAACCGAATCGTTCCTTTGGTATGAGGTTATTAGAACGCAAATATTTTAACAATGAGTCATTAACTATGCTTTCCATTACACGAACGCTAACACATGTAACCGAAATGGGACGGTAATTATTAGCTAAGCACGCTATTCCTTTTTTAAAAATGGGCACTACAAATGCATCACGCCAAATATCAGGAACAGATCCAGTTAGCATACTTATAGATGGTATTTCAACAGGTGATTTAGAACACTTGGCAGGCAGTTTTCTAAGTTTTTTGAGTACTATATTTGTTGGAAAACTAAACAATATTAAGACCGCAGTTATTTTTATGTCGCTTAGCAATTGTTGGGTTTTCATTATCGTCCTTGGTAAAAACACTTACAAAAAACTGATTAAAAAGTGCACATTTTTTTTCATTAAAAATTACAGTACCATCCTCCCGTTTAAGAGTAGGTATGATTGGCTTATTATACATTTTTTGTTTGGCGTATAAAAAAGTTTGATATTGCCAGAGGATACAATTTTATTTTCTTTTTCGTTTTGAAAATCCGTTACAGATTGATCATAAAGCTTGGCACAAGATTTGTATAAGCTTTTTCCGACTTTTGTTTTTTTTACTAAAATAATATAATTTCTTTTTACGCGCAAGAAGTCTTCGGAGCAAAGGAATACTAAAGTTAACTTTTTTCGCATTAGGGCGACAAAATGGCACAAAATTTTCTATACATTCATATTGAATAGAACATATACGATTATAAATTTCATTCACCGATTGCGAAGATGCGAAAATGGATTTCCAGTCAATTTTAGAAAGAAATTCATTAATAGCTTTAAAATCAGCCTTTTTAAAATTGCGAATTTTGTTTTTATTTGACTTTAAAGCGTTTCCTATATTAAGCTCAAAATCCACCGTCATATGATCGCATTTGGAGGTGAAAGGTTCGTTTACAGATATATTAGTTACAAATTGATTTGAGTTACACAAAACCAAATCAAGAATATTACCCGCATTATGGGTTGGTTCTGTCACGTATTGCACAAAGTTATTTTCAGCACAAGTGTCGAGCATGATATCTTCTACGGACTCTTGTCCTGCATTTATTTGCAAATTTTTCCCATCTATGTGAGGGACATTTAGGTCCCCCACCCAAACCACAGGATAGTTAACTTCAGATAGGTATGTAACTAACTCAGAAATGAGACGCATATGAGAAACGGTATTTTCTACTCCTCCTTTTTCACTAGGGGCCCGATACATGCAAATTAGGCGCATTTTTTCACCCTTTCCAAAAACGTCAATAAAGCGTCTATAGCTGCAAAATGATTTGGTATTAAAACTTGAACAAAATTTATTGTACGTTTTATAAACATTGCCACACCCTCACCAACTTTTTTATTCAAAACTGGCGCTCGGTCTTTTCGTAAAACAAAATAAGGGTTGTTACCAGTTAAAAAAGCATTTGGAATTGTTTCATCATTCCATGTTTCAGTTATACATAAGATATCGAAAAAACTATTACCTAAAAGCGCATTTAATTGAGGGATTTTATTTTTTATAGAACGGGCATTAAAAAGTTTACATAGTAATCCTGTACGACCGCACCCCTATTTTGGTTGGTTTTGATTAATAACTTTTGGTTTACCCCGCGCCACTACCCAATCGTCCGGGGAAATTCCTATTTGCTTGACGAAGTAAACGACATCACCACTAGCTTCCTTGTTCATATCGTCGCGCTTCTTGTAGAGCTTTGAAATCATCTGCCGTTCTGCTAACGTGTAGCTGGCGCGAATAAAAACATTTGCATGAACATCATGATTTCTCAAGTTCCGGGCGCGTTTCAGAATTTCAAAACGTTTGGTTGATCGTGTGACTCAGACTTTAAGCAAACGAGGCCTACTTTAATTTCTGATGGCACCCAAGCGAAATGTTTCAAGGACAGTGGGAGGTCTTTCGCCTTCAAAAAACAAAGAGTTTATAATCGTCTGTACAAAGTACATTGTACAATAAATATTTTTAAAGGTTCCAAATTTAGCCTTAGGATTGTTATTGGTACATATAACTTAAATTTTTCCCTTTTGCAAACTTCTATAGCTATTAGCAAGACTTTAAATAATTATGTCAAAACCTTAATAACACAAGTTTTATTGACACGAGTTTATTGTTGAATTTTGTTTTGGTGTGAAAAAATATTTCAACATAAAATGGCTTTTGCTACAGCCAGCAAATTTTAATAAAAGCCTGGTAAAAATTTTATTCCACTTTCTTGAGGTTTTTTATATTTTTAACCTAAAAATAATAAAAAAACAAAATCCGCCTTAATTTCGGCCACCTTTTGGGTTTAAAAAAAAACAAAAAACCTAAAACACAAAAAACGATTATATAACCCAAAATTATCAACTTTAAGGAAAAACAAGACAATAAAAAAGTTAAGAAGTGGTATAATTTGATACCAATCCTTGCCTATCTTTGGTGTTTTATATCTGACTGCATTTCAAAAAAATGTTTAAACTTTAATTAAAGGTATTTGTTGTGTTTCAGTACGGTTTGTGGTACGTAATGTGCACGGGTCTGGGTGCTGGGGCCGTGGAAAGTCCGAAATCCATCGCGGCGCGTATTGTGAGCGGAGTGTGGTGGACCTTTTGTCTAGTCATAGTCGCCACCTATACGGCCAACTTCGCCGCCGTCCTGACTGTGGACCTCCGTCTGGTACCCATCAACTCCTTTGAGGATCTACTCAACCAGACCGACTACCAGTTCGGGTCCATCGAGGGTGGCTCTACGGCTCAATTTTTAAGTGTAAGATTGATTTACTTTATGTATAATGCACTTACGGATTTTTCCACTTCTAATAAAAATGGATAATACAATTAACGCTAAACAAAAATATATAGCAAAAGCACTTTTATGGAACAAACACACGGGAGCGTTTATTAGCGAGCAAATAACACACACAAACAAACACACACGCACACCAACGCACACACACACACACGCACACGCACAAACAAACACAGACACAAATCTGCGCAATTAAAACTAATATCCACCTTCATCCAGTTTTTAAATTACATTGTTCTAAAGTTATACACCAACTTTAAAAAAATATTGCAATTTTATAGGAATCCCAGCTTAAAACTTTTGAACGAATATGGGATATATTGCAAAATAATTCACATATGTTTACTCCTAATAATTCTGCAGGCGTCAAAAGAGCTTTAAATGGCAGATATGTTTACTTTATGGAATCTTCATCATTAGAATTTGAGGTATTTAGTAATTATATTCTGCGCTTCATAAATATAATATAATAGTAATTTAATTAGTGATTTAATTAAAAGAACTCCATTGAAAAAACAATAATTAACATTAGTGTATTTCGCTGAAAAAGCAAAATTTTAGATTTTTAGCTATACATTTATAATGTAGTTTAATGTGAAAATTTAATGTAATGCGAAATAATTTTTTTATGTTTGCATAAGTGAGCAGTTTTTTAAAGTTTTAGTTATTTTTTAATTAGATTAAAATAAAAATTATAGTGTGTAAAAACAATTACAATACACTCGCAAAAAACTAACACGAATTTTACGCTGTTATATTTTGCTGTATATTCAATTTGAACGGTGTCCGGAAAAATACCTTCTGCAAAAAATATTCTGAAAAAATATTTCCTTTGAGCAGTAAATTATTTGATATTTCTAAAAACTTTTAAAGCTTTTTTCAAGGATTTTTAATGTCTTTCTAGCTTGATATATTGTCCACGAGAAAAAAATAGTTTAAAAATTAAGATAAATGCGAAGGATAAAACTTTTATTTCTGTTAAAAACCATGCTCGAATTCAAACGTTTCGACAATACCTTTGTCATTATCAATCAGCTAAAATATAGAAATATATAAATAAAAAATTCAAATACACAAAAAATGCAATAAAACACTTAAGGCTGGTTCATACTTATGACAAAACGTTCTTTGGACGTTGTCCAAAGGACAATTTTAGAAAAGCCAAAACGTCCTTTGGACAAGCCAAAAGGTTCTTTGGACTTTTTCCTTTGTACGAAATATAAACGCTACTTAAAATTTGTTCTTTGGACAAAGTCCAAACGACAAAATCCAAAGGGAAAAATCCAAAGGACAAGAAAGTATGAACACATTGTCCTTTGGATTTTGTCCTTCGGACTTTGTTCTTTGGACAAACTCCAAAGGACGTTTTTACGCTGTATTTGTCCTTTGGACAAAGTCCAAAGGACTTTTGTCCTTTGGACTTTGTCCAAAGGACGTTTTGTCATAAGTATGAACCAGCCTTAAATTACATAAACAAAAGTTAAAATGGATTGGGTTTTAGATTGAACGGTTGATACTTTTTTTTAAAAAAATTAAAACTGGGAATTAAGAACATTTTAAAAATTAGAAAGACGATAAAAAATTTTGGAATTAAAAGACTGAATCATGGGTGGCGCGGGAGCGCCACGGGGCGATTTAGCCCCGTGGCGCCGCGCCAACCATAATTAGAGAACGTGGGTAAATTTTGAAATTCAGAACCTTCTTCTTCTTCTTCTTCTTCTTCTTCTTATTATTATTATTATTCCAACGCTCCATTCTTAAAAACGATATTCCTCATTCGTTACTGATTTATCAAAAATAAACATGGGCTCATTAGAAAGAAGAAGGAATTACGCAACTTTCTTAGGAAGCACTTTTTTCATTTAGGTCCTTGTTATCGATTTATTGATCAAAATAAAAAAATTGAAAAAATAGACAAATAAAAACTCCCAACCGCACAATAACAGCCTTTTGGCAACAATAAGGATTGTACAGAGCAGACAACCAACATCCCCTCATAAAAACCGCACAAAAATAGCAGACCGGTTTTAATTGGTGGCAGAAACGGCACCAGTTCCCAGCGCCATCTGCTTCAACCGCGCGGAAAACGGCAAAAACAACAGAGTACTTTTTTAATTCTTGCATTACTGATGACAAAATTAATTCAAAGTTTTATTTATTAAAAAATAATAATAAGCGCCACGCGCCGGTAATCATCGGTGGTGCGGGGTGCCAACTGCAATTTAACCCACGGCACCGCGCCAATTGTACTTAGAGAACGTGAGTAAATTTTGTTATTCATGTTCATCATCTTATTATTATTTTTACTTTAAAAATTATAATTGCAATCATTGGCGCACGGCATCGCGCCAACTATATTTAGAGAACGTAGGTAAACTTTTTCTGGAGCGCAACTGCACCGCACTAACTATAATTAAACAACGTGGGTTAATTTTGTAATTTAAATTCATCTTCTTCTTCTTATTATTTTTTATTTTATCTCGGCAACGGAATGATTATAAACATATGTCATTGCGCAACTAAAACTATAGTTTATTAGGCTATTTTTTAATTTAATTCAAAAAAGTGGTAGACTAGCCTTGAAAAATGCTCTAAGAATAGAGCAGGAAAAAGGGGCGATTTTTCCCCGGGCGTATGTTTAAACAGAAAAGATGTAGACTAGTCTGAGATGGACATTATGTGGACTATAGGAAATTTGCATTTGGTTTGGCCAGCTGCTCACTAAATAAAAATTTCTACGATATGATAATGATTTGTTTATATATTGATCTAATCACACAGCACTGTTGCATTTTTTTTAGTTTGATGAAATGTCAATTGAAAAAATCATACTCACAGCAATCTTTGACAAGCGCGAAATCGCCACTTTTTCAAATTTATAGTTGTTTCTTACACATACAAATATAACCTTCTAATTGAAAAAGTGGCGATTTCGGCGCTTGTCAAAGATTGCTGTGAGTATTTTTTTTCCCAATGAAATTTCTTCAAACTAAAAAAAAATGCAACAGTGCTGTGTGATTAGATACATATATATATAAACAAATCATTATCATATCGTAGAAATTTTTATTTAGTGAGCAGCTGGCCAAACCAAATGCAAATTTCCTATAGTCCACATAATGTCCATCTCAGACTAGTCTACATCTTTTCTGTTTAAACATACGCCCGGGGAAAAATCGCCCCTTTTTCCTGCTCTATTCTTAGAGCATTTTTCAAGGCTAGTTTAAAACAAGAAGTTATGCTAAAATAAAACCTTTTAGTAAAAATAATAAACCGATAAATACTGTAATTTTAAAGTTACGAATAAATTTTAAAGCATAAAAATAATGAGAAAAACGCGTAAAACTGTGTTAAGGTTGGACACAGGAAAGGATAAAAGGGTACATAGTTACGAGATAAGAAAGTCCATAAAAAAAATACAAGACAATGGGTATCGGAGATAAATTGTTTGACGGTTAACACGGCGCGCTGACTCACTCGAAGAATGCGGTAAGTGCGGCCTGCAGTAGCTTAAAAACATTCTAGCGGAACAGAGGGATACCTGTCGTTTAATTCTAGATTATTTTTACTTATACATAAACTTTCTTTAATTTTTAAATTAAGACTATTACTATTACTAGAATAAACGTGAAAATCTTTAGAACGTGACATAACATTAATATTACAAGAAAGAAGATGATCATTGATAGCTGAACAACCCGAATTAGTAAGCCGTTTTCCAGTCTTATACGAAATTCTTATATGTTCTGCGATTCTGGTACCAAGCAGGTAGGACAATTTAAAGAATATATAACACCAGATCGCAGAAGATAATGAACTTTGTCCTTAAATCGGAACAAACTATACTGATGCGCATTGTTGGCTCAAAAACTATTCTTAGATTATTTTGACTAATTCAGGATATTTCACACGTTCAACTTTTTTAAATATTTTGATTCGCGTCATGAAAATATCAAATTTAGGTTCCAACTTGAATCTAATGCTTTGCTTCCATTTCTCGATATATTCATCTCAAAACAAAATGACAATTTCAGCACGTCCGTTTACCGCAAATCTACATTCAGCGGGGGTGTATACAAATTTCTCAAGCTTTTTACCTAAAACGTTTAAATGTAGTTTTATCATTGGGTTAATATATAGAGCATTTTGGTTAACAATCTGTGCCAAAATTTCAACAAGAAATTAAAGTTCTAAAAGATTTTCTACATAAAAATGGCTATAGCCATGCGTTTACACAAAACTGCGTAAACATTTTTACTCAAAAAATAAACATCCCAAACCCATTTTTTAACGGCTGAAAAATTACAAGTATGTGTTCTGCTTCCATATTTAGGTTTTTATTCATCACAAGATAAATCAAAATTTAAAAAAATGTTTTCTCTATTATTTCTTCAAATTAATCTAAGAATAGTTTTTGAGCCAACAATGCGCATCAGTAGTTTGTTCCGATTTAAGGACAAAGTTCATTATCTTCTGCGATCTGGTGTTATATATTCTTTAAATTGTCCTACCTGCTTGGTACGGTACTGCGGCCAAACCAGCCGTCACCTTGGAACCAGAATCGCAGAACATTTAAGAATTTCGTATAAGACTGGAAAACTGCTTACTAATTCGGGTTGTTCAGCTATCAACGATCATCTTCTTTCTTGTAATATTAATGTTATGTCACGTTCTAAAGATTTTCACGTTTTTTCTAGTAATAGTAATAGTCTTAATTTAAAAATTAAAGAAAGTTTATGTATAAGTAAAAATAATCCCTCTGTTCCGCTCGAATGTTTTTAAGCGGTTTTTACTGCAGGCCGCACTTACCAGACTCTTCGAGTGAGTCAGCGCGCCGTGTTAACCGTCAAACAATCTTGTAATTTTTTTATTGACTTTCTTATCTCGTATAAATGTACCTTTTACGCTTTCCTATGTCCAATCTTACCACAGTTTAACGCATTTTTCTCATTAATTTCATGCTTTAAAATTTAATCGTAGGTTTAAAATTACCATATATTTATCGCTTTATTATTTTCACTAAAATAGTTTATTTTAGTATTACTTCTTGTTTTAAATTCAGTCTTTTAATTCCAAAAAGTTTTACTGTTTTTCTAATTTTAAAATTTTCTTAATTCATTCCCAATGAAAAATTAAAAAAAAGCATCAACCGATTCTAAAACCCAATATATTGTAACCTTTGTTTATGTAATCTGGTGTTTTATTGCATTTTTTGTGTATTTAAATATTTTATTCACATATTTTTATATTTTAGCTGATTGATAATGATAAACGGTATTGTCGAAACGTTTCAATTCGAGCATGGTTTTTAACAGAAGAAAAATTTTATCCTTCGCATTTGTATTTTTATACTTCGCATTTTTAGCTTGATTTAAAAGTTTGCTTAGGCTTAGAAAAAATTTTTCTTTAGTTATGTTATGTGTTTACTAATAATGAAATAAATGAAAAAAAATAAATGAAAAGAATGAAATAAAAAATATGTTTAACCAAAGTATATATTTAAATTAATATACTAATTAGGTTTGTAGTTCATAAGAATACTATTTCTTGAAAAACTTTTTTATAATAGTAGACATAATATTACTACTAATTATTGAAATATAGTTCAGAAAACTATATATATTATAAATACTATATTATAAATACTCTCATTTAATATCAATATCTTACGGACTTAGCAAGATATATACTTTAATAAACATTCAATAATAACAACTTATTTTAAATGATATATTACAT
>JASAMX010031106.1:0-15302 GCA_030248175.1 Microlaimidae sp. YZB2_3
GACGAGATTTGGAAACCAGCCCGGCCCGGGTCGCCCCGCGGCCGACAATTTTATTTTTTATATTGAACTATTTAAAAAAAGTCGGATCAGAAATAGTAAATATTTCGGACCGACCCGGCCCGACCCGGCACGGCGGTCGTCCCGCCAATAGATGCCAAAAATCTTAATTTTTATTATGTAGTTCACAAAAAAAGTAGGTGGAGATTCGTCAAATGAATATTACAAACGTTTTAATTAAACAGGCCCCAGGCCCTGATTACACCTACGATTTTGGTCCCGTGTAATTATGTCAATAATTATTTGATTTATGTACGCAAACACGCTCTAAAGTTAATTTACTGCGGCAATTTTTAGAAGTTGTGGTGAAAAACTTAGGTTGCTTCATAAAGGAGTTTTTAAATTCTTATTTTACAAGTCTTCGCCTACTTTTTGTAAAATACATGATATAGAGGACGGTTTATCGACTTTATCTGTGCTATTCATAAAACTCTTGGACCCGATCCACTTCGGACTGGGTCCGTTTTGATCATCGGAAAGTGGACTGGGTCCCTTTTTCCGATGACAAAAACGGACCTTTCCGGTGATAAAAACGGACCCAGTCCACTTTTCCGATGATCAAAACGGACCTTTCCGATGATCAAAACGGACTGCGACTGTTTTTAGGCAGACCGGTCTGCGCAAAAAACGGACCCAAAATGGAAAGTTTTATGAATAACACGGTATGGGAACGGATCAATCAGCGCAGAGCACATTCTTTTTTTTAGCGGAGATACTCTCCCTGCATTACAAGTAGATAAACAATTACCATGTATTTTACAAAAAGTAGGCGGAAATTTTTAAAATGAAAATTACAAAGTCTTTATTAAACAGGCCCCAGGCCCTGACCACTCTTACAATTTTGGTTCCGTGTAATTATGTCAATAATTATTTGATCCATGTTAGCAAACACGTTTTGAAGTTAATTTACTGCGCAAATTTTTCAAAGTTATGGTGGAAAACTTAAGCTGCTTCATAAAGGAGTTTGTAAATTGTCATTTTACATAAAAGTCTCCGCCCACTTTTTGTAAAATACATGATAAAGGGTATGGGAGACGGTTTATCGATTTAATGAGAATGGACCAATCAGCGCAGAGAACTTACTTTTTTTAGCGGAGATGCTACCAATGTATCACTAAAGTCGATAAACCCTTATCATGTATTTTCCCAAATGTTGGCAGAGGTTTATAAAATAAAAATTTACAAACGTCTTTTTTAAAAAGACAGGCCCGGATCGCCTACAACTTTGGTTCGATGTAATGATGTCAATAATTATTTGTTTCATGTACGCAAGCTAGTGTTGTAAAAAGTTATTTTTACTTAAACTAATAAAAGCAACCGATTTTGGATTACTTTTACTCTTATTCGACTTTTGAAATTTCAATTACTTTCACTTTTACTCGAATTTTTTCCTGCAAATACCTAAATTAATTTCAGCAAAAATTTAATTAATTTCAACGAGTAGATTTCTTATAGGCTTGTTTTAAAATAAGTGTCAGAAGAAAGTTTTTAAGCCGCTAACACGCTGAACACCATTTATTTATACCAAAAAAGTATTAAAAATAAAATTTTAGCATAAAAATCGCAGAACACCTCTGAAAGGATCTATGGAGTTCCAAAAATCGGGGTTTTGCTTTGCTTCAAAATTACTTTTACTATACTTTTACTCTTACTTTTACTTAAAAAATAAGTCTTACTTTACTTAAATAATTTTTTGACCGTTAATTTCACTTTTCTTTTACTTAAATTAAAAAAATCACAAATTACTTTTACTATTATTTTACTTAAATTAAAATTTTTCACATTACTTTTAGTTTTACTTAAAATAATGGGAAATCGATACTTTTTACAACACTAACGAAAGCACAGTTCGACGTTAATTTAGTGCTTCAAAATTTTTTGGGCTTGCGGTGAAAAATTTTTTTAGACTTGTGGCGAAAAATTTTTTGGACTTGCGGTGAAAAATTTTTTGGGCTTGCGGTGAAAAATTTTTTGGAATTGGGGTGAAAAATTTTGTGGACTGGCGGTGAAAAATTTTTTGGGCTTGCGGTGAAAAAGTTTTTGGATTTTCGGTGAAAAATTTTTTGGACTTGTGGTGAAAAATTTTTTGGACTTGTGGTGAAAAATTTTTTGGACTTGTGGTGAAAAAATTTTTGGGCTTCCGGTAAAAAATTTTTTGGATTTGCGGTGAAAAATTTTTTTGTCTTGTGGTGAAAAATTTTTTGGACTTGTGGTGAAAAATTTTTTGGACTTGTGGTGAAAAATTTTTTGGACTTGCGGTGAAAAATTTTTTGGGCTTGCGGTGAAAAATTTTTTGGACTTGTGGTGAAAAAATTTTTGGGCTTCCGGTGAAAAATTTTTTGGACTTGTGGTGAAAAATTTTTTTGGCTTGCAGTAAAATACGCCGTCTCCTTAAATCTTGTTATTGTTTTTTTTTCGCTAAAACTTCAAAAAAAGTTAAAAACAATCCCGTTTTTAGTCGAAAAACTTAATGTACTTGAGAAATTTCTCCCAAATGCGCAGTGTTTTTTCACAAAAAAAAACTTTAAAATGTTTTAAATTTCACAAATTTTTTTTTCAAGATATTAATTGGAATTCGTCATTTGTAGCCAGTCGGCTAACATTTAAGGCTGGTTAATACTTGTGACAAAACGTCCTTTGGACAAAGTCCAAATGACAAAAGTCCTTTGGACTTTGTCCAAAGGACAAATTCCAGGGAAAAAGTATTGATTTTGAATTATTTTAAGTAAAAGAAAAGAAATTGAAAAATTTTAATTTAAGAAAGAAGAGAAAAGAATTGATTTTTAATTTTAGTAAAGAAAAGAAAAAAGAAGCGAAAATTTATTAAGAAAGAAAAAGAAAAAAGACATTTAAAAAAAGAAAAAATAAAAAAAAAAGGACAAAAGTATTGATTTTGAATATTTTAAGTAAAAGTAAAAAGTAAATTGTAAAAATTTTAATTTAAGTAAAGTAAGAGTAAAAGAATTTGGATTTTTTATTTTAAGAAGAAAAGAATGGCAAATTCATTGAAGTAAAGAAAATAGAAAAATAAAAATACCTATTTTTTTAAGAAAGAAGAGAAAGATAATAAAGAATTTTGAACCGGAGCAAAATACCGGTTGGAGCTCCAGAGCTCCGTTCTAAAAGTTTGCAATTTATGCATAATATCATTTTAATAAGTTTTTAGTCCTAAAGGACAACTCAGAGCTCCTTCTAATTTTTTTGCTATTTTTGCATAATTTCATTTTAGAAAACTTTTTAGTCAAAATTGTTCATAGCGTTTAGCGGCATAAAAAATTGTCCTTTGGAATTTTCACTTTACAACAAGCCCATAGGAAATCAACCCATTGAAATTACTTAAACTTTCCCTCTAAAAAAATAAATAGTTGCTGCGGAAGAACCGCCAAGAGTAAAAGAAAAATATCTAAAATTTCAAAAGCCGAAGAAGAAAAAAAAAAAAAGTAAAAGAAAAAAAAAAAAGCAAAAGAAAAAAAAAGGCGAAATAAACCCGCAACCTCAACACCTTAAAAAAAAAAAAAAAGCAACATGATAAAAGACCAATAATATTTGTCCTTTGGACAAAGTCAAAGGACAAATTTTAAGTAGCATTGAAACGGAACGCGGGGAAACCCGAGAAACATGAACAAGAGACACAAAGGGACGTAACAGATGTCCACTTCCCTTTCTCCTCGTATCCGCGCAACGAGCGGAGATCGCCCTCGAGGTTCCGCTCCTCCAAGGAGGACGGGGACAAAAAGAAAATTCAAAGAGGTGCCCGTTCTTTTTTGCGCTCCCTGTTTACCGGTCCCCTGGACCCTATACTTCGTCCAAAAGGAAAAGTCCAAAGGACGTTTTGGCTTTTCTAAAATTATCCTTTGGACTTTGTCCAAAGGACGTTTTGTCATAAGTATGAACCAGCCTCTACATGACTTTTATATTGTATGTTAATATTTTGTTCAAGATATTCTGATAAGAAAAGTTTTTATCAGAATTGTTTTGGGAAGCAAGGCAAAATTTTAATCCAAAATCATCAAAATTGCTGACACAAAAATTCGACTATGAAAGAATTATCTTGTGGGTAAAATTGTCGTAACTGCGACTCTCGCCTTTTTGTATACGCCAATAATCGCTCAGTTTTTCGTCCAGAAAATCGACTAATCACCGCAATGGCAGCAGAAACCGTGTCTGGGCACTTTTCCAACTTTTCTTCATGCGGTAAAGTTAGAATTGCATTTACAATTTTTTTTTCATTTCAATTGTAAGAAATTTTTCATTTCAATTGTAAGAAATTTTTCTTACATTTACAATTAAATTTTTCTTACATTTACAATTGAAATGGTTTACACTGTAAAATCGTTGCCTAAATTTAATATATACAGTAGTGGGAAAAAATAAACCACGCCTACGTTTGCAGCTACGACTATTTTACCTATAACATGTTTACTTGATTAAAAGGTAATACCTGATAGAGTTCCAACATCGAAGCTAAAACGTAGCTCTGCAGATGGAATTTGAGCTGAACAAGTTTTTGCAAGCCCTGCAGATGGTTTTTTAACATTTTCATTTTCGTTCTTTGAGTCTGTGCATGCAAATTCAAACTCATGTTCGACTAATAACGTTAGTTTTTCGATCTGTTAGGTGTTAGAGTAAGTGACTTAAAGTCGGCCAAACAATTAAATTTCGGCCACCGATTGTTATTTTTGCCATGCGTAAAATTATGAAATAAACTGCATATGACTGGATAGATTGTCATGCTATATCTGTAGCCACAAACACTTCATTTTACACCTTTTAAACATAGCAAAAATAAGAGCCGGTTGTCGAAATTAAGGCTAGCCGATTTCAATTCACCTATTGCTTTAAGTCATTTAAGTCACTTTAAGTCACTTTGCTCCAGGAGTTGCTTAATATTTATCAGCTTTAAAAAACGCTTTGAAAAAAGTAAGTAAAGGGGCGATTTCATTCCGGGTGTTGTTTTTCTGATAAAACAATGCATCTGAGTCTTACTGAGGTGGACCTCAGACTAAATTGTGAAGTATAGGAAAATCTGGTACGGCTCACGTGCCGTTTTTACTTATTTTCAAAATAAGCTAAAATGCGCGCATTTTAAAACCAAGGCTATTTATATATTTGTCCGTAAATATAACAGGCATTCGTATATTATAACATATAACGTAACTGAGCATTCGTATATTTACACTGGTGAACAGGGTATCTATTCCATAATTCAAAGAAGTAAACGATGTACGTTTATTTCGGAAGGGCAAAAATAATTTTTGGAAAAAATAGTAATAAACATTAGGACTGGGTAAATCTAACAGATTCCAGATCAATAAAACTATACCGCATCACTGGTACTTTGTCTTCGAATATTCATCATTTGCAATTTTTTTAAATCTAAAAAAAAAACAAAACGGAATAGTACATAGATAATACTAACAATTGGAAGTTTAAATAGCGAGAATTACTCTCAAAACAATATTACTCTCAAACATATTAACTCTTAAAAATAGCGAAAGTATAGGCAGCTTGCACTGGAATTCGGTTTATACATGAAGTATGCAATAAACATAGCGAGTCACCATAATGAATAATTACCGTATCTCCTACTTATCTTTCGTAGTATGCATATCAACCGATCGAAAGCGCGGATCTGCATACTACGAAAGATAAGTAGGAGATACGGTAATTATCCATTATGGTGACGCTTATGTATATTGCATACTTTATGTATAAACCGAGTTCCAGTGCAAGGTGTTTATTTGTATTTGCGATATATGTTTTGCTCTGTGAGAATTAAAGTGGGAGGAGCTTGCAAAAGGTTGATCGCCACATTTATTGGATATCGTCGTTACTACGGCAAAATCAGCCACTGTCATTATAAAAAACACGTGACTGTGACTCATTCTGTAGTTAATAGGTTCCCGTTAAAAAATTTAAAATTTAAAATAAGTGACAGGCACACACATTTTATACGAACTGTGGCTCATTTTGCCGTAGTAACGACGAATCTTGTTTTGCACTTTTTGATCAAATACGGGCTCTGTGTTAATAAAAATATTTCTAAGCCAAACGTGCCACCAAGTCCTATGGCGCAGTCGAATAGCAACATTTCAACAAGGGTTCAAAAAGTTGAGATTTCACCTCCCACTTGAAGAATTTTGTAATATTTTAATTTTATTTCAATATTGTATTTTAGATATTTTTTTTATAATTTATACAGATTGAAAGACGAAAATATTATTTATACAAAAAGTTTGATTCCTACTATTTGTTTCTTTGTTGAATTTTTATTGTATGGATATTTTGAAGTATCATAATATACATAAGTATCAATTTTTTTTCGAAGGATTATTGATTCGAAGTTACTATTAAAGCGTCATAAATCTGTTGAGATTGTTAACACTAGCATTTAAATATGAGGTTTTTTACAATCGTAAAAAAACATAAAATGAATTTATATTACTTACAAAATTTTTTTCCAGTAGGTACTGAAATTATGCACGCTGCTACAAAAGTAAATTTTGGTAGAAGAACCCCAATTAAAGATAGTAATTGCAAAAAAACCTGCAGATTTAATGCACACTTCAAAACAGTAAAAAATGCAAAATGGGCAAGCCCGCAGTAGATTCTATTAAATTCCTAAAGTTTGCGCGGTTTTTTTGCTGTAATATATATTTATCAAGATTTTACTTGATTTATTTATAATGCCGAATAATTTATTCGACATTTTATTTACAAACACGCACAGTCTATTATAATAGAGAGTATGTATGTTTTAGCTATCGATTATTGTAAAGTATACGTAACATAGCTATTAGTAAACATGATCGGATTTGTGGTTAGTCTACTTTAACCATTGCGCTAATTTTGGACTATTCTAGCCTTTTGAAAATATTTTAATTTTTTGATTTTTTAAAAGTTTCCCGAGATATTGCCGTTCGAAATGAAAAAAATCAAATTTAAATTTTTTTATTACAAAAAAAAGCATTTTATTGTCAAAATTTGCATTAAATAATTTGTATGGAACATAATTAACAATTTTAAAAGCTTTGATTCTAAAAACACTGACGTTTTCAAAACTCAATTGCTAGCAGATAAGAAAACCCAAGTAATGGAGGGGGTGTGGTGACTTTTTTTTAAATAAAAAAACCCGTGATTTTTTTGTTAAAGACACCAAACGACGGCAGTGATTTTATGAAGTTTGTCCAAGCCTGTTTTCCTTCACTTCGTGTTTTTAGCAAAAAAATCGAGGGTTTTTTGTACGAGAAACGCATTATTTTGACAAATACTGCATCAATCTTAACGAACAAGGTATCTTCAAATTAAAGTAGAACGTAGCCGCTTTTTCTGAGTGCATAATTTGTAATTTAAATCGTTAAAACTATTGAGCAATATTTCACACACATAATTGTCGAAATATGCCATTTTTGGGGGGTCATAATAACTAGTGTTGTAAAAAGTATTGATTTTGAATTATTTTAAGTAAAAGTAAAAGTGAATTGAAAAATTTTAATTTAAGTAAAGTAAGAGTAAAAGTAATTTGTGATTTTTTAATTTAAGTAAAGTAAAAGTAAAAGTAATGGTTAAAATTTTATTTAAGTAAAGTAAAAGTAAAAGTAAGACCTATTTTTTTAAGTAAAAGTAAGAGTAAAAGTATAATAAAAGTAATTTTGAACCGGAGCAAAATACCGGTTTTTGGAGCTCCAGAGCTCCGTTCTAACGTTTTTTTGCTAATTTTATGCATAATTATCATTTTCATAAGTTTTTTAGTCAAAATAAATGGTTTTAGCGTGTTAGCGGCATAAAAAATTGTCTTTTGCCATTTACTTTACAACAAGCCCATAGGAAATCAACCCATTGAAATTACTTAAGCTTTACTTAAATTAATTTAAGTATTTGCACTGGAAAATCCGAGTAAGAGTAAAAGTAAAAGTATTTGAAATTTCAAAAGTCGAGTAAGAGTAAAAGTAAAAGTATTTGAAATTTTAAAAGTCGAGTAAAAGTAAAAGTAAAAGTAATCCAAAATCCGTTACTTTTATTACTTTAAGTAAAAGTAAAAGTAACTTTTTACAACACTAATAATAACTCCTGAATCTTTGGAGATATTTTGTTGAACAAATTTTGTGGGCTATTAGGAATAGGAGTAAAGTTTCACAAAAAATTATCAAAATCGATGACAAAAAGTTTGACTCCGCACTGCACCTTTAACTACATTACTACACTTAGACGACACGCAAAACAGGAGATGGTTACTAAACAAGGAGTGATTTTAAAAATTACCACATTATAGTTGATAAAAACAATAGATGTTGGGTTCTTAAGCACATATAGAAAATTATCGTTTAATAATAATTAAATTATCGTTTAATAATAATTAATAATCGAACCGTTTATTAAGTGATTTCGTAGATTAAGTTTTTAAAGGTCTCACTACAATATATTTGTCAAGTGGTAAATGGTAATACAATGTGTTATACACAAAAATTTCGTAAAATAAAACACAAGATAAAAACTATCCTCTATTTATCCCAAAATAAATTTAATTAATGAAAAGTATGACATTGCCAAAAACAGTGTTTGGTAATTCTGTAATTTAAAGTTTTCTTAATGGGTATATAAATATATTTTAAAACCACAAAATAAACCCAACACAAATGGTAACTTTTTTTTCAATTTAAAACCTTAATTGTTTGGATATATTAAATAATTAAGATATTATGTACAAAAAACCTATTTTTCCTTAAAAACATAAAAGAAGTTAAATAGACGGCCAACTTTCCCACAAATTTTGAGTAAAAATTCAATAAAAATTCTTGCAAAAAAATTATAATAATATTAACTCATGTATGTATTGAAACTTGATAGTCGTCGTAAGTAAAAAACTTAGAGCCCTCATAAAATTAGGGATTGGAACCCTAAGAACAGAAACGTGGTGCCATAGTAAAAAAATTGTTTAAAGCTATACGTTTAGTTTTCGCTTTGGATTAGGTGTTGATTTTAGAGTTATAAAGTTTTGACTTTAAGTTTCACGCTGGTTATGTTTCTATTCTTTTATACCATTCCCCGAAAATCCACCAATTTTAGAGCGGAAGGAGCTCCGTAGCTCCGCCGCTGAAATGAGCAATTTAAAGTTTATTTAAAATCGAAAGATGTTCTATAAAAGTTGTTTCTAATTTGCTGTTTAATACAAAACTCAACACAAGAAAGCGTGCAAGAAACACTTTTAAACATATTAAAAGGCCTATATAAAAGTTCAAGTCGATGGATTTCTTCACTGTTATAAATTACCTTAAAATGAGCTTAAAAATAAACTATCGTTATGTGATTTTTTATTACATCGTTACAAGTTTTACATTAATATTAGCGATATTTATTTAAGAATATGTTCAGAATAAAATAACTTCAATAAAAGTGGGAAATCTAAAGCTTCGTCTCGTTTATTCGACTAGTTTAACGTCTTAAACACGTCTGCCACATTTGTACACACATTTCGGCGGGTGTAAATTAATGTGTAAAAATTTGTTGTTTAACCTTTTCGAAATAAAAAAAAATCATGAAAGTTAAATTATTAAAAAGTTTTGCAATTAATTAATACAAAAACAGGGCGGGCTCTCGAGGTTCTAAACTGTACTCAGCTCGCAAGAGCTCCGAAAAACTACACTATTTCTATTATTATTAAAAATCCAATAAATTTAAAGAAATAAGCTTATAAACTGCGAAAATACTTGTTTAAATTTGTAAAAAAATTGTTAATACTTTGCATTTTTTTAAAGATTCCAGTGGCATAGTGTTTAAATTATACTGTTATAACATTTAAAACAATTTATTTCAAAGCCTACAAACGCAAAATTAGGGCTGGTTCATACTTATGTAAAAACGTCCTTTGGACAAAGTCCAAAGGACAAATACAGCGTATAAACGTATGTAAAAACGTACTTTGGACTTTGTCCAAAGGACGTTTTTACATAAGTATGAACCAGCCCTTAGCCCCAACTTCTATTCCTTCGCTAAACAATCAGAAAAAACCACTCTCCGGGAGAAAGAAGTTGCCTCGGACGCGGGTATGGAACGGCGTTTAGCTTTCAGTTCCCGTTCCGGTGTTCCGGGGGTTCCGCAGCTCCGCCCATCACCATTCGTTTGTATCAATCGTAGAAAAAGTCAAAGTCGAAGAATATCGCTTTTATCGTTTACATTTATTACGACTAGAGGTTAAATCCTAAATACAGCAGCAATTGTCTGCCTTTTTCACGGAGTGTGGCTCACTTTATTTTGACGTACACACACGGCGAGCTACTGGGAAAAAAATAGACACAACAAACTATCTCTTATTATTTGTGGGGAATGATTACTTATATTTACAAACTTTATGCAGTGCTGCAAATGGTGTTCGCTTTTGAAAATTAAATTTTCATCACTGCAACAAAATGAGTCGCAGTCTTTACAAAATAAACGCGACTGTGATTCATTCTACAATTAATAAGTGCTGTATTGCAATGTAAAATGAGTCACAGTAGTGTATATTTTATACGAATCGTGGCTCATTCTGCCTTAGTAACGAAAATATACAATATTTTAAAATCGTCGTTCCTAAATCCACAGAGTACTGAAAAAAATTTCATTAACTTTCATTTAGATTTTGTTCTTTTAGAAAAAAACTACTAATAATCGTGCCATTAATTTTGTATTAGGAAATCCGAAGGCCGAAAAAATTGGTGGAGTATTATTTTCAAATTGATTTTCGGTTATCGGTAATAGGTCATGGTGGCTGACTGGCTGGTGAAGTGTTACATATACATAATAATGGCGTTCTATTTTACAAATATCGAAAATACATTTTGCACTTCTTTTAAATGTTTAAAAGTTTAAACGTGTGTTAACTGTTTCTGATTCCTATGGCGCCGTAAGCGCGAAATGAAAATGCGTTTCGACTTTCACTGTAAAAAATGAAGGGTCTGGCAGAACGTTTCAGTAAAGAATAGGGATAGGGATGTTTAAGCAGTACCAGCGCGCTTTTATTTAAATGTAAATGTGAATGTTTTATCGTCCGTCGTACAGGCAAGTTGCATATAAATACATATACACACTAAAGATAAACCCAACGTGGCTGCAACAATTTTTGTTGGATTAAAAAATGTCCTCATTAAGTAACCATTCAAATCACGAGAATCTGACGTCATTTTATCAGCCAATTAAATTCGATTTAATACAGAGTATTTGTTTGATAACGTGACGTCAGATTGTGGTGATTTCAGTGGTTACTTAATAGGGGGCAATTTTTAATCCAGCGAACAACTGTTGCAGCCACGTTGGGTTTACCTTTAGCCACTTACATAAACGAGTTAAATAAGACAAAAAAAATCTCAGAAGAAACATAAAATACGCATATCAATACAATGCAAGTTACGAATTAAAAAATGAATTACATATCGAATTAAAAAAACATAGAACACAACTTAGGGACACAATAAACAGTACTTGGAAATGTTAGCTAAATTTAATTTTGATAAAAACAATTTAGGATTTTTCGCGGAAACAACAGATTTATGTAAGTCATTCCACCAAGGGCAAACTCTAGAGCTAAAAAAATGTTTGCGGGTATTGATTTTGGATAATTCAATTTTTAACTTGTAATCATTGCTTCGTGTTTTCTCGTTTTCGCTGTAACAAAAAAAATCGCTAAAATTTACATCAACAAGTTTGTTTAACATCTTGTAACAAGTTAATAAATCAGTCTTAACTCTTCTTTTTTCTAAACTTTCTAAATTTAAAAATTTTAATCTTTTGTGATATTCATCATATTTCTTTGACATATGGTTGTATAACTTTCGAGTAAACCCCCTTTGTACTTTTTCAACGCATTCAATATCTTTTTTATATTGAGGCGACCATGTTGATGTTTCGTATTCTAAAATAGGTCTAATAAAACTAGTATATGCCTGCATTAATATTTTAATATTTTTTGTTTTAAAAATTCTAAACAAAAAATAAAGCCTAGCTATCGCTTGTGTTGATATTTTTCTGCAGTACATGGAGGGCTTTAAATCGTCAGTTATTAAAATACCTAAATCATTAACATATTTAAAACGTTCAAGAGGGTTATTGTTTAAATTAAGCTCAGACTCATTATGGTTAGCACCTAAATACATTACATTACATTTGTTAAAAGCAACACTTAATTGCCAACGATCAGACCAGGCTAAAAAATTTTTAAGTGCACAATCAAATTTTTTGGTTGTTTCATTTTTGTCTAGAACTGAGTATTTTTTTTTATCGTCCGCGTACATTTTTACACTAACTTCAGAACCAACATAATCAGGAAGATCATTTATATAAATTAAAAAAAGCAAGGGACCCAGAACGCTACCTTGAGGAACCCCATTTTTAACAGGTAAATAATCAGAAAAATTGTCGCCAATAATAACACATTGACGACGATTTGACAAGAACGCTTCAATCCAATTTTTTAGCTCATAACTTATGCCGTAAGCGTGCAATTTTGTAAGTAGCTTTGAATGACAAACGGAGTCGAAAGCCTTAGCGTAATCAATATAAGCAACACACACAGATTTTTTATCTCGAAGCGCTTTGGTCCAATCGTTGAGAGTACTCAAAAGCTGCAACCCTGTTGAGCGCTTTGCCAGAAACCCAAATTGCTCCTTAGAAATAAGATTGTTGGCTCGTAAATATTTTAATATAGAATCGTTTACAATACTCTCCATAACTCTGCAAGAAACACAAGTAAGTGAGATGGGTCGATAGTTATTTGGTAAACAAGCTAAACTCTTCTTAAAAATAGGAACAACAAAGGCGTCACGCCATAAATAAGGAACGGAACTAGTAAGCATACTAAGCTCAAAAAGCTTAGCAAGTGGAAGGGCTACAGAATCACTTACATATTTCCAATATATTGAAGGAATATAATCTGGGGACTTAGAACATTTAGCAGGTAATTTTCTTAACTTTTTTTGAACAGTAGTTACTGAAAATGCAATATTATTTAGGCCGACATTTTTGGGAACCCTTTTATTTAGTGAAGGTCTTTTTTTATTGTCCTCAGTAAACACACTAGCAAAAAAATTATTAAAAACCTCGCATTTTTTGGTTTCATCAAATACTAAGGTCCCATCTGTACATTTTAGCGGCGGGATAGAGGTTTTTGCATTTAGATTATTTTTTTGCATAATTATAAAACAATTTAACATTACCAGATTCTACTAGTTTAAATTCATGTTGATCTTGTAATTCTTTTACAGTTTGATCATATAGACTAGCACAAGATTTATACATTTTTTACCAACATTGGTTTTTTTACTTAATTTGTACAAATGTTTTTTACGTTTAAAAAGCCTGCGAAGTATAACGCTGGAATGTTTAACAATTTTACGATCAGCAGAACACAAAGGTACAAATTTGTTAATGCACTCATATTGAATTAAACAAATACGTTTATATAAATCATCAACAGATTGTGAAAGGCTAAATAAGTTTTTCCAGTCATCGTCAGAAAGATAATCATTTATAGCAGAAAAATTAGCTTTTTTAAAATTTCGAAATTTGGACTTTTGTTTATTCGATTTTTTTGTGGATATATTCAGATTAAAATCTATTGTGTTATGATCACAATCAGCTGTAAATGGCTGCTCGACAATTATATCATTAATTAAATGCTTACGATTACAGAATATCAAATCTAAAATATTTCCTTTGTTATGAGTGGGCTCAGTAACATATTGTTTAAAATTATTTTCAGCGCATGTATTAACTAAAATATCTTAAACCGACTCGGTTTTGTTACTGACAGTAAAATTACACCAGTTAATGGAGGGAACATTTAGATCCCCAACCCAAATAGTAGGGTGGTCAATATCACTTAAATAAGAAATCATATCAGACATTGACTGCATAATTTCAACTAGCTTATCGGCACCACCTTTTTCATTAGGGGATCTATAAGTGCATATAAAACGAACTTTACAATTAGAAAAATAAATATCAATGGCTACAGCATCGAGATGTGAAAAAATGTTTGGTATTGGAACTTCAACAACGTTTAAATTTTGTTTTACAAACAAAGCAACCCCCCACCACATTTTTTGTCCTTTGAAAACACCCTATCGTTTCTAAATATAAAATAAGGGTTTTTTCCCAGCAATAACCCATCTGAAACAGTGTTATCAGTCCAAGTTTCAGTAAAAAACAAAAGGTCGAAATGATTTTGATTTAAAATAGCATGTAAATTTGAAATTTTATTTTTTAATGAGCGGGAGTTAATAAGTTTACAGTGTATGCCGGTACGACCTAACCCCTATTTATTATCAATCATGAAGCAAATGCTTTCCGCGGCTTACCACGAACAACATACCAGGAGAGTCACCGGCTTGTTTCACAAAAAAGGATTCATCAGAGTTCGCTTGTTTGTTGAGCGAGTCGCGTTTTTCATACAATTCGGAAATACGCTTACGCTCTGCGAAAGTGTAGCTTGCACGAATATAAATACCAGCTCGAGATTGTTTGTTTTTAAGGTTGCGTGCTTGCTGTAGAACATTTTTTCTTTCAAAAGAGCGGGCAAATCTCGCCTTAAGAAGACGAGGCCTTCCGTCCTCTCTGGGGCGACCAAGGCGAAAGGTTTCAAGAACTCGTGGTGGTCGGTCACCATTCAAAAAAGCATCATTCACAATGCTCTGAACCGTGGTAGTCTCAGAATCGCCATTAGCTAGTTCCGGTACGCCTTTTAGCACTACAAATTTTTCATTTTCTCTTCTTTTCAGTTTTTCTTCAATAACATCATCGAGCTCTGCTTTTGAGTTTTTGGAAGCTTGCCGTTTATAGTTTACGACTTTAAAACCATCGTTATTTCCAGAGTTCACGAAGGCTTCACTTTTTGTTAGCAAAGTGTCAAGCTTTTGATTAACCTGCTCGAAGCGGTCGTCCGTAACACGTTTAAATTTGTCCAAATCATCAGCTAGCTTTTCAAGCTTCCTGGAACAAGCATTACAAGGAATGTGTACTTTGGCGCTTAGCTTTTTAAATTGCTCGACGGTTAAAGTGGTACAATTAACATGAAAGTTTTGTGTACAGTAATGACTGCTAGCAGACTGTTGTCATGGCGTAATAACTGAATTACAAAAGTAACATAATTCTGTTTGTTCAGCGGACACGGACATAATCAGGTGAACTGGCAGAAAACAAGAAAATGGCTGTGTATACGACTAAACTGTACGCTGTACACGATAAGACGCAAGAGTTTTTTTTTTCAGATATTA
>JASAMX010031111.1:0-11988 GCA_030248175.1 Microlaimidae sp. YZB2_3
CTTGTAACTTTGCTTGTAATTTTGTAACTTTTAACTCTTTTTTTTCCTTATAATTCATCGTTTTTACTTGCAATGTTTTGCGATTTTAGAAAGTTGTATATTATGCAATTGTAATCCTTTCACTATATTTTTATGTGTTTTTTTTTAGATTTGCTAAAAATAAAATTATTTGATTGTATTTGATAGAACCAACTATTCACTAAATTTTTTCTTTTATTTTAGGTTTTTCTTAGGCTTAGGAAAAATTTAGATTTTTAACTCAAATTTAACTTAACTTTATTGTCAAAACAACATTGCTTGGTTTAAATTTTTTATTCAAAACATTTTTTTATATTCTGTTGAGTTATTTTTAAATTGGGGGAGTTTATACTACTTTGGTGGGGAGTTTTAACGTCTTTTTTAATTAAAGCAACGCGTACTGCGGCGGTCTAATGCTCGGCAGTCTAATGTTCGGCGTTCAAGTGCGCGGCGTTCTAATGCTGGCAGTCTAATGCTCGGCGATCAAGTGCTGGCGTTCAAATTTCCTAGAATCTTCTTTGATTTTATCTTCGTGACTGAAAGCTGGCTTTCGTCTGAAATTACCAATAATTTACTAGATCCAATGACTTCCTATCATATATTTAGATTTGACAGACTGAGTAAAACTAACCATGAGGATGTTCTTACATTTATAACGAAAAACTATAATGTTTTTGAAATAAAAATTAAACCAAAATATTCTGAAATTGAGATTACAGCATGTGATGTAATATTTAAGGACTTAAATATCCGACTCATTTGTCTTTATAGACGCCCACAAACTTCTAGAATAGAAGATACTCTTATTTTTAAACTTTTAAGATTTCTTGTTTTTGATTTTAAAGGAACTGTCATTCTTAAAGGAGATTTAAATCTCCCTAGAATTAATTGGGGCAATATGGATACAGACCTGTGCACGGTCTAAAAATGCCCCCCCCCGTTTTATTGGAGGATTTGCCCCCCCCCGTTTTGATTGCCCCGCCCCCCCGCCAAAAAATGAAAAAGTACCCTAAAAATATGACGCCATTTTCGACCTATGATGACGCCATCATCGCGAATTTTTTGCAGTTTTTAGCCTATTTCAATGTATTTTAAACCATTTTAGACCTATTTTTACCTTATTTTCCGCTTTTTTTGTCCCTTTTTTCCCTTTTCCCTTCTTTTTTTCTCTTTTTTCTCCTTTTTTCTCTTTTTTCTTCCCCCCTGCTTGCCCCCCCCCCCGTTTTATTGCCCCCCCCCCGTGACAAAAAAGTTCCCCCCCCCCGTGCCCCCCCCCTGTGGGAATTGCCCCCCCCCGTTTTAACCCCGGGGGGGGGGCAGTGCACAGGTCTGTGGATATAGTTTCTAATTATCAAAATGAATACAACTATTTTGTTTTATTTAGTAAGTTAGGGTTAAGTCAGCTTGTACAATCCCCAAAAAGAGGGGCGAACTATATAGATTTAATTCTTACTGCTGATGTAGATATATTTAGATCAGTAAAAACAGCGCCAATTTTTTTGAACTTTGACCATTCATCAATAACTTTTGCATTTGAAGCTAATTTTAAATCTCCTGTTACAAATAAAACAACCTTTTGTTCCTAATTTTGAAAAAGCTGACTATGATTTTATGTTATTATTTTATGCTTCTCATAATTGGGATGAACTTTTTAAAGACTGTAAAAGTGTTGAAGGGCAATGGCAATGTTTTAAATCCAAACTTCTTGAAGGAATAAACCTGCATGTTCCAACCAAAGTTGTTAGCAAAATTAATAAAAAATCCAAATAACCCGTAAACATTAAATTTCAAAAAAAGAAGCTGAGATTTTGGCATAAACGAAAAGACAAAAACATTAAAGAGGAATACAAATCAATTAATAAAAAAATATGCAGAAGCAGTCAAAAAGCACAATATTTTTAGAAGAACAAACACTTAGAGGAGGATAGAGGAGGAGACCTAGGAAGTTTTTACAAACTTGTTAACAAAAAAATTAAATTAAAAAGTTGTATTCCAGCTCTGGTCAATGATAAGCCTACTCATGCAGTGGAAGCATAGGTGTCCGACCAGCCTGGACTGCCCGGACCGGCCCCCCCCCCCTGAGGGCCGGTCCAGGGTACCCCTCCCCCTAGTGCCCATTTTGGACCCTCCCTCCCCCCTAAAACCCCGGTCCAGGCCGACCCCCCGCCTGAAGGCGGTTTTTGACCCTCCCCCCCTAACAGCTGGTCCACCCCCCCCCCATCTACTTAATGTGCGATAGGCATAAAAATCGTTTTTTTCGTGCGCGCGACTGAAAATATACAGGCTCAAAATTCGTGCGCGCACAAATTTCGTGCGCTAACTTCATATACGTATATATTCCTCATAAGTATAACCATAGGTCACCGACCTTCGACGGCTCAGGGGGGGGTCCACACCCCGGGGTGTGGAGGTTTTTGACCTCCAGGGGGGGGTCACACCCCGGGGTGTTTTTTTTAAAAAAAAGCACCCGGGGGTGCTTGGGGTGTTTTTACCATTTTTTTGACCAAAATTGACAATTTTTTGACGAAATTTGACCATTTTTAAGCATTTTTTGGGATTGTCTGGTGGGGGGGTGGTCGAAAATGGGCCTTAGGGGGAGTCAGGGGTTCAAGGGGTCGATGGGGGGGGGGGAGGGGTCAAAAATGGGCCTTAGGGGGGGGATAGGTCTCAGAGGCCGTAGGGGGGGGGGTGACCCCCCCCCTACCACCCCCCCCTTCGGTGACCTATGTGTATAACAATAATTTTAGTGTTCTATACAAATTTTTATAATTTATAATAAACCTTAGGTTTTTTACAAACTGGTTGGTACGTTACATTAAAAATAAAAAAAATAAAATTCAGATGTTCATTTTAAAATCGAACTGTTTTTTAAAAAACAAACGGTCCGTTTTTTTAAATGACCGGTCCGTTTTTTGCGCTGCCGCCGTTCGTTAAACACTTGCCCGGCAAGTTGCCGCATGCAAAATAATGAAATGAAAACAAAATACAATGATTATTATTATTTATTATGTAACCGGAAAATAGAAGAAAGTTGGTCAAACTTTTACCGGAAGCAAAAAAAATCAACAAAAAGGTACCTCTTATAATATGTTAACGTTTTTAACAGTTTCCAAAAGTTTTTTTGGCAGGTCCAGGCTATTCCCCCCCTAAGTACCCCAGTCCAGGCTTCCCCCCCTAAGGACCCTTCAGTCCAGGCTACCCCGGGGTCAAAATTTTTCAAAAATTTGGTCCAGGCTGACCCCCCCTCCTGGGCCTACAAAATGGTAAAAAATGGGCTGACCCCGGGGTCAAACCCCCCCCCCTAGCCGTCAGGGGTCGGACACCTATGAGTGGAAGATTGTAAAAAGGCTGAAATATTTGCTAAATATTTCAGTTCCATCTTCACTCATCATGATGATGGAAATCTTCCACCTTCTGAGCCGGTAAATACAAACATACTAACCAGTATGAAATTTTCAACAAAAGATGTTTTAAAAGCTTTAAAAAAATTGGCAAATAAGCTATCCAAAACGTGTGACTGTATTCCTGCCTATTTGTCAAAGCGCTTAGCAAAAGTAATTGCCAAACCACTAGCCAAAATTTTTAGCACCTCTTTTGAAACTGAAAAACAGCCAAGTGATTGGCTAATATAATAGCCTTAGTTATTCCTATTTTTTAAAAAAATTTAAAAACAAAAAATAAAACTATCCTACACTTTCTTTAACTTTTTTTTATTTTTTATTTTTTTTTTAATGATCAAATAACAGAATTAACATTATACTAAGCATAGTCTATGCATAGTTTAATTCTACTGTTTTCATCATTTCATTGTGTTTTTTTTTCTTTTTTTTTCTCTTTTTCTTTTTTTTTCATCAACAACAGCAAATCTGCGACTTAATTGCCGCCTATATGAATTACAATTGTAATTGTAACTAATTATCACTGAACATAGCTATCTGATATTACTTTAAAGGCTCAGAAAGAGCGCTTATTTAAGTCAGTTTTAAAACTTTTCTTCAATGCATCCAAAGAATCGACAGTTACTTGAGATGGGAGTAGATTGTTCCAAGGTGTAACCACCCTATTTGCAAAAGAAAATTTCCTTGCATTAATTCGGCAGTCTCCAATTGCTAATTTAAATGGATGACCACGGGTGGGCCGTGGGCTGCAGGTTAAACTTAAAAAAATCATTGGCTTGAAAATTGTTTAAGCAATGTATAATTTTAAAGCACTCATATAAATCAATTTTGTCTCTTTGATCCTTTAATCTTTCTAAACCTAGGTAATTCAGTCTATGTTCATAACCAACAGGTAAAAACTTGCATTTATAAAGCAAACGTCTAGTGAAATTTTGTTGAACTTTTTCCAAAATGTTTATATCCTTTTGTAAATAAGGGTTCCAAACTGCACTAGCATACTCCAGAATTGGTCTAACATAGGACTTATATGCTCTGAGAAAATTATTTCTAGAGTTTGAATTGAATGTTCTAAAAATTAATAATGTCACTCTCATAGCTTTTTTTGCTGTGATTTCACAGTGTTTAGAGAATTTCATATCATGGGATATAATAAACACCTAGGTCACGCACCAAATCTGTAGTTGCAAGTACGCAGTGGCGTGCCCAGGATTTCATTTTGGGGGGGCGGTCTGGGGGGGTAGATACTAACCCTGAAGGGGGTCTGGAGGGCTGCAGCCCCCAGAAATGGGGGGTCTGGGGGGCGAGAGCCCCCAGCGGGGTTAAGCGGCCGAGCCCCTTGTCAGGGGGGTCCGGGGGGCAGAATGCCCCCGGGGGAGAAAATTTTTAATTTAAGGCGCTAAAATACACTAGAAATTTTAATTCCAGATGATAATTAAAACAAAATTTAAGGTTTTTTTATTCCTATCCACTTAAAACATGTGTTTAAAACGTTAATAAAAGGTTAATAGTGTTTTAGTAGTTTTATTTAACATGTATGCCTTAACTATTGAGCGGCAAAATCGATTTGAAATTGAAAAACTGAGATAAATTATCAATTTAAACTACCCGCGAAGCGGGGAAAATTTGGTTTTTTCACTATTAATATGCTTTTGGAAGGCATCAGGAAAGTTTTTGTATTAATATTTAAGAAAAAAAATTTTCTCTCCCAAAATTCAAAAAACGTAAGGGTCCCCCCTTACGAAAAAATCCGGCTTCGCCGGATTTCAGGGGGGGGGGGGCGGCCGCCCCCCCCCCCCCCCGCCCCCCCCTGGGCACGCCACTGCAAGTACGTTATTACAAAACTTATATTTACAAATTAACTCTTTGCTATGATTTCTTTTTTTTTATGATAAGATAACAGAATTAATATTATACGTTAAGCAGACCTGTGCACGGTCTGAAAATGCCCCCCCCCCGTTTCATTGGAGGATTTGCCCCCCCCCCCGTTTTATTGCCCCCCCCCCCTCGCCAAAAAATGAAAAAGTACCCTAAAAATATGACGCCATTTTTGACCTATGATGACGCCATCATCGCGATTTTTTTGCGGTTTTTAGCCTATTTCAATGTATTTTAAGCCATTTTAGACCTATTTTTACCTTATTTCCGCTTTTTTTGTCCCTTTTTTCCCTTTTCCCTTCTTTTTTTCTCTTTTTTTCTCCTTTTTTTCTCTTTTTTTTCTTTCCCCCTGCTTGCCCCCCCGTTTTATTGCCCCCCCGTTTCAAAAAAGTTGCCCCCCCCGTGCCCCCCATTTTGGAATTGCCTTCCCCCCATTTTAACCCGGGAGGGGGAGGGGGGCAGTGCACAGGTCTGATACTAAGCATATTTTATGCATAGTTTAATTCTTCTGTTTTCATCATTTCATTTTGTTTTTTTTTCTCTTTTTCTATTTTTTTTTTCTTTTTTTTTCATCAACAACATCAAAACTGCGACTTAATTGCCGCCAATATGAATCACAATTGTAACTAATTATCAATGAACATAGCTATCTGATATGACTTTAAAGGCTCATAAAGTCAAATAATTTTGAATATGAAGAACTTCACATTTGTGATTAGATAACTGCAATTGCCAGTCTTGTGACCAGCTGTGTATTCTATCTAAATCTTGCTGAAGTCTCAAGGTTTGAATGTGGTAATCTTTAGATGAAGATTTTACAAAGAACTTTATATCATCTGCAAAGAGTCTAATTTGTGAGAACTTAACACAATCAACAATATCATTAATATATATCAAAAATAAAAATGGACCCAAAACAGAACCCTGAGGAACTGAACTTTTTACAGGAAATGATTTGGATACTGAGTTATTAATTACAACTTTAATTTCCCGCCCAACTAAAAATTCTTTTATCCATTTTAAAAATTTACCAGAAACAGCATATTTTTCTAGCTTATATAACAATTTTTGATGTGACAGACACGGTGTCAAAGGCCTTGGCGAAATCCAAGTAAATGACATCAATTAGAAATTTATCTTTTAATTAAACTTCTAATTGTTGCAAGACGATGAAGCGTTTAGTTTGCGACAAACGTTTCTCCTTTTTCCATCACATTTTGTCCAGGTTTCAACATGGTTTTAAAGATAAAATTTCAACTGTTACGTAACTAATTGAAGCCATAAATGATTGGACCTTAGCTCTGAAAAACAAAAAATCTGTAGATGTGGTTTATTTGGATTTCACCAAAGCTTTGACACAGTTTCTCATAAAAAACTTTTGTACAAATTAAAAAAATATGGAATCACAAGAAATTTTCTTAATTGGATCAAGGCGTTTTTATCCAATCGTTCTTTAAAAGTAGTCATTAACAACTCCACTTCTTCATCTTAAAGTAACCAGTTTTGTTCCACAAGGTTCAGTACTGGGACCACTTTTATTTTTGATATATATTAATGACATTTTTAGTTGTGTTAAAAACTCTAAAATTAAACTATTCGCAGACGATGCGAAGATTTTTACAGAATTTTCACCAAATAATAAAGAGGATATGTATCTTCAGGCTTCAAATATGCAAAAAGATCTTGACAGTGTGGCAGAGTGGACAAAAAATTGACAGCTAAATCTGGCTATGGATAAGTGTGAAATTTTTCATATTGGGCCTTTTAATGATTTAACCAGTAATGAATATAAAATAAATAATAACCTTTTAAAAAAAGCAACTGTGGTTAAGGATCTAGGAATTTATATGTCCCATAAGTTTTCACACCATTGTCAAAAAATTGCAGATTCAGTTGTGAAAAAGGTCTGCTTTGATTTTTCATTCTTTTACAGCTAAATCTGTTCAAAACTTGTTATGTGCTTATAAATCCTATATTCACCCGCTTGACTATGGAAATGTAATTTGAAATCCTTATCTGACAAAAGATGTCAATTTAATAGAGAAAGTTCAGAAATATTACACAAGAAGAATGTCATTTTAATAGAAAAAGTTCAGAAACATTACACAAGAAGATTATTCAGATGCTGTGGTCTTGGTTCTTGTAGTTATGAAAAAAGATTAACCTTTTTTAAACTGGAAAAACTTTCAGTGAGAAGAACTAAAACTGACCTCGACCTGTGTGAAATATATAAAATAATAATGGAAAATCTTGCCTCAAATCAAATGATTTTTTTTAATTTTAACACCCAAAACACTCAAGGTCACCCTTTTAAACTGCAAATTGAGGAATGCAGAATTAATGCCTGGAAGTTTTGTTTTCCTTATTATGCTATCCCTTGTTGGAATTCTTTAAATGCCTCTCAGCCTCAGGTTACCACCAATACACTTAAAACCTTTAGGAACTTGTTATAAATTGTTAAAACTCAGTAAGCACTTGCCAGCAAATTGCTCATTATCAGTGCTAAAGCTTTGTAAGAAGCGTCAGCCTTCTGAGCAAATTTTTAGCAATCAAAATTATTTTTCTTACACTATTATTAAAGCTGTGTTGCTACTGGATCGCACACTGCCCATATTTTATTGTTTTATTATGACAAATCTTATTTTGTGACAAAATACATTTCAATTTTAACATGATACTTTTTTGTAAAACATTTTTTTAAAGGTGTCTTCTTACCTATTTTGTCAAAGTATTGTGTTTAATATTTAATATATTATTTTTTTATTGTATTTGTATGTAAAAATTGATACCTTTTAATCTTTGTGTGATATTATTTTACTAATTTATGTATTTATTTTGTGGTTTGTATAGCTAAAAATAAACTTTCTTCTTCTTTCTTCTTCTTCTACTAAACGACTACCACTACACAAAAGTGGTAAATTTTTGAAAAAAATATAATGCAGAACCATGGACCCTCATACCTGTGTATGGTCTGGAAATGCCCCCCGCGCTTTATTGGAAGATTTGCCCCCCCTGGGTTTTATTGTCCCCTGCCAAAAAATTAAAAAAGTAACCTATAATTATGACGACATTTTTGACCCATGATGACGCCATCATCGTGAATTTTTTGCAGTTTCTGCCTATTTCAATGTATTTTAAGCCATTTTAGACCTATTTTACCCTATTTTTACTTTTTTTGTCCCTTTTTTCCCTTTTCCCTTCTTTTTTCTCTTTTTTCTTTTTTTTCTTTCTCCCCTGCTTGCCCCCTCGTGTTATTGCCCCCCCCCGCTTCAAAAAAGTTGCCTTCCTGTGCCCCTTCCCGTTTTGGAATTGCCTCCATCCACCAATAAAACCCCGGGGGGAGAGCACAGGTCTGGATCCTTATACATGGAGTATAGGGGTCCATGCACCATTCTTGAAAATCATATAAAAAACAAATCGTTATTTGATAAAAATAAAAGGTTATAAAAAATTCATTAATAACTTTAAAGGTATCTTCAGAAATAGGGTCATTTTTAAACTATTGAACACAACATGTTTCAGATTATTAGCAATGTTAAAAAAAAATTGGTTTAGCTTATTGTTTTACCAAATTTTAAAAACAATATAGATTTTGTACATACACAAAATAATGCGATTTCTTGACCATATAATTTAAAAAAACGATATGAAATGAATATGGGTTGAATATAAAATGAATATGCGTTCCTAGAATTTTAATTCCCCACCCCTAAATTTGTGTTTAACCTCTTTCCCATTCACTCGAAATCAAATTGCACATCCTATGCCTTTCAAATGGCATTAGAACATAATTCTTGACTTGACTTTAAAACATAAAGTCATAAAATCATAAAACATAAAGTCATGACATAAAGTCGTGACTTTAGTCCTACAACAATTATATTCATTTTTATTCAATGTTAAATAAATACGATTCTACTGATTATTAGATCAATTGCTTTATTAATTTTTGTCTTTTGTAGTTTTAAAATCCCCGTATCTTTTTTTTTGGTGGTGGTGAAATATTCAGCCAGTATATTTTGTCCTTCAGTAAAACCACTATTATTATTGCCAAACGACTGAGGTTGCAGTGCAGTGTCATAACATTAAACCTGATTAAGAAAACAAAAAGAAAAACCATGACTTCATTAAGAAAGCTACCTGGTTGATAAAGAAATAATGTAAAAAGTTTTAAATTCACTGGAGACTATAAAAATGAATAAAGCTCGAGATAATATCAACGAAAGGCGCCTCAGACCGGTTTATGGTAAGTGTTTAATATGATGACAAGCATAGGTGTTTTTAGTCGGGAACGCTAGAGGGGGGTTCCACCCCCGGGTGGAAGACCAAAATTTTTTTTTTTTGGGGGGGGGGGGGTCCGGTCCCCCCTGGCCTTTTAGGGGGGTCGACCCCGGGTGCGAAATTTCGAATTTAGGGGGGGGTCCAGTTTTTTAACAAAATTTTAACTCAATAATTTAGTGTTTTTAGGTCTAATATTGAATTTTATGTACTAAAACCGCCTATTAAGGCATTAAAAGTGTATTTAATTACTGTTTTTAACTAAAAAACCGTGTTTTTGACAGTAAATAAAGAATCTATTGCTCAGCAGGGGGGAGGGGGGTCAGCCTCGCTAGAAGGGGTCAGGCCGGACCGCTCTCGAGCTGTGGGGGGGGGGGGGAATGGGAGGCCCCTGGGTTTTTTTAGAGGGGGGGGGGTCCAAAATTTTGGCTCTAGAGGGGAGGGTGGACCCCTCTGTCTCCCCCCAAAAAAATACACCTATGATGACAAGTGCGGATATTGTAAAATTATTTACTAATTTACTGAAGTTTCCAACGTTTTTTTTGGTGCATAATTCGGCACGGTCGTAGCCAGAAGGAGAAAACAGGGGGGAACGTTCTCCCCTCCCCTGTCGTTTTCAACATGCACTGGATAGGATATAATACACTTTTTTGAAAATAAAAACTGGATAGAATCAAGGGCATAGCCAGGGGGGTTGTGGAGTTGGTAACCTCCCTTTTGGGCAGGCGGAAGTAAAAGTTTTAGGGTCGAAAGGGAAGAAATTTAAAAATTTTTCTCGCGCTTCGTTCCGCTCAGTGCTCGCCTTTTTATAGCTTTTAGGTGATGTTTTTGATAGATATCAATAAAAATAAAAATTTTTTGCGTTATCGCGTGATTTTTAATGTTATACGTTTTTAAAGCTAATGTTTTCGGTGTTGAACTTAAAAAGCACTGCAAATTAAAGTGAAAATAATGACTTCGCGCGAAGCGCGAAAATTTTTACCCCCTTTTATTGTCTTTTTTGTGTATTTTAAAATTTTGTATTACAACACCCCCTTTTCAAAAAATTTGCATGGAGTTCAGTACAAGCTCCCTTTCCAAAATCCTGGCTACGCCCCTGGATAAAATGCGATTTTGTCGAAATGACTTGCAATTCCCGTACTGTGGAAAAATTCTGGCCACGGCCATGATGATGACCGGTACTCGTTTTTGAGTTGTAGGGTATCTGACTTAATTTCGGCCAGACCTTAATTTCGGCCACCAATTTAGGGTGTTAGAAAATTGGCTTCTTTTTAAAGTTCAAAAGAACTAGCACAAAAGTAACTGGATGAATGCTAAATAAAGTGTTAGTTTTTGCAAAAGTTTTTTATTTGTGTTATTCTGCATTATCAACATTTTCATACAAAAAATGAATTTTTTGTGATTTTCTTAAGTTTTGCTTTGTGTTTAACTGCATCAAATTTGCATCGAAACACTGTATAACCTTAAAATAACTTCTATTTAAGAATCAATATTATTAATTTTCATGTTTTGATATTTTCTTCAAAATCATTTTGCAATGCGTTTAACTAATGCGCATTTTAAATTTCCGTTAATTTCGACCACCTTAAAATTTAGGTAAAAGAACCTGCCGGTTTTTGTTGTTTTCAAATATTATCGTACTAGGTACCGTATTTTTAAAGAATTTTTTTTTTGCTCTTTTGACTTTTTTACGTTAGTTAAGCCAAAAAAAATTCAATAAAACATACAGGTTGTTAAAATTTGTTTTTTTAAGGTTTTGACATATTTATTTGAAGTCTTGCTAATAACTATTAAAGTTTGCAAACGGGGAAAAATAAGTTATGTGTACCAAGAACAATACCTAAGGATAAATTTGCAACCTTCAAAAACTTTTATTGTTCGTTTTGGCAATAGTTATAGCCAGTTTTTTCCAGGTGGCCGAAGTTAATGGCTCGCGCCTTAATTTCGGCCACTATAAAAAACTTTAAACCTCCACAGATCTTTAAGTGTAACAGTAATTTTAAAATTTTGCACTAGGATAACAAAAATAGCTATCGTTTGATTTTTCGACCAAATCTTGGATCGATTGGAAAAAACAGAAAAAACTTATTAAACAAATAAAAAATAGGTGGCCAAAATTAAGCCGGTTATCTACATAAAAATGCGCGAATTAACAAGTTAAGAACAAGTCACTAGTAGTCGTTAAGAATTTTTCCGCCTCCGACTAAAATTTTTGGTGAAAATTAAAATTAAAATAGAAATTTAAAAAAGTAAAATTTCTTGCGCTTCGCTTCCCTCTTCCCCCAGTGATTTTATATTTTTAAACTTTCTTATCTTTAATTTTAACTGTAAGCAATAAATTTTGTTTTATGTATTTCGTTTTCATAAACACTGATAATTTTTTTTTATTAGCATACGTAACTGAACGAAGAACGACATA
>JASAMX010031112.1:0-11939 GCA_030248175.1 Microlaimidae sp. YZB2_3
TTGTTATTAGTAAGAAATAAGAAAAGCCGTTCGGTATGCTATTAGCACAAGTTTTTCCTAAAAATATTAGCCAAATTGGTGAGCTGAGTTTTTTAATGCGGTTTTTGTTTGATTTTTAAAGAAAAAGAAATTACTTTAACACAATTGATACAATCTATCTAAAATTGAACACACTATATAATATTAATCCTGCGTAGTTCTTTAGAGCTGACCTAAGAAATATTAAATTCTTTTTGGGGGTGATTCCCAAATTTTTTGAGAAAGCTGAAAGAAATGCACTTTTTTGTTTCTGAAAACTTTTTCTTAAAACCACAAAACATGAATCCTAGACACAACAGACTGTCTTTTAATTATAATTCTTCAAAAAAATTTTAATATTATAAGTTTATAACAGGACTTCAAAAATTGGACAATTAAAAGTAGGCTGCGTTCCAAGCCTTTTTGATGAATGCAGCTAGTCTTTAAAATTAAAAAAAATGTCGAGAAAAAAAATAACATTAATTTATATTAATATTTTTCTGATATGCTATATTAAAATGTATATTTTATTATGTTTTTAGGCGTAGACATAAGCTCTATTCTTTTGAATGACGACAGAAAATATCGAAAACAATATAAAGATCGTTCATTGATCTTCTATTGTGATCAAAACGCGATCGCGGTCAGAGTGGGAAATTACAAAGTTCATTTCCAAGCTCCACTTAACGCAGTAAGTCATCTTTGAGCATTTTGTTATTTATTAATGTCTGTAAAAAAATTCCATTCAAAAATTTGAGTTATTTTAGGGTCATGCATTTAATTTCGGAACTTTTTCAAGTTTTGATTACATATCTTATTATAATTTGGTCCCAAATTTGAATTGAGAAGTGATTGATAGCTCGTTGGAAACTAGATAAATGGGCGAAAAAAGGACATTCATAACATCATCTAACAATTTTTTCGTTGGCTGTAGTAACTTCTTGAAGGAAAATGGGCAATAGTTGCATTTAATTTCGGAGTTTTCAATTTTTCACTCAGATAAAAACAAATTAGAGTAAAAATAACCAATATGGCAGTAAATGTAGCAGTCAACTTTCAAATAAGCCATTAAACATTAATATTGACCTAAAAACAAGAAAGTTATAGCCTGAAGAAAAAAGTGCCGAAATTAAATGCACCAAACGAATTTTCCAAAGTGGCCATTTTCGATATCGTCCCTTATAAAACGGAATTTACGTAGATGTTGATTGTTATGCATATTAGCAGACCTTGTGCATGGTCTGGAAATGCCCCCCGCCAAAAAATGAAAAAGTACCCTAAAATTATGACGCCATTTTTGACATATGATGACGCCATCATCGCAATTTTTTTGCAGTTTTTAGCCTATTTCAATGTATTTTAAGCCATTTCAGACCTATTTTTTACCTTTTTTTCGCTTTTTTTGTCCCTTTTTTCTCTTTTCCCTTCTTTTTTTCTTTTTTGTCTTTCCCTTTGCTTGCCCCTCCCCGTTTCAAAAAGTTACCCCCCCCTGTTTTGGAATTTCCCTCCCCGTTTAAACCCCGGGGGGGGGCAGTGCACAGGTCTGATATTAGTGTGTTCAGAATAAGAAAATACACAACTTTGTAATATAAAACTGTAATGTAATCAACGGGAATGAATAGTTAATGCCAAGGGTCATCTTTTGATGTAACATTCTGAAAAAAAATTGCTTTTTAGGCTTAGAAACAGCCTTTAAACTCAACAAAGTTTTTACTATACCGTTCTCGTGGATGACTACTCACGTGTTTTAGAACGACCATTTTAGTGTAAACTTTTTCTCTTGTTCAAAATTTTTAATTTTATTCGAGATAACTGTCGCTTTTTAAATATTGGCATTGCGAAAGGCTTCAGTTAAGGTAACAGCATTCCAAACAGCGTTTCCTATTTTTTACTACAAAAAGCTTTTTTAAGGTATTTACCGTGGTGATGACGTCATAGACAAACAATGTTTTTATTCATTGCAGCGAATAGTCAAAAGCCACGCTTGATGTATGTCCTAAAAAATCCTCCGCTCCATTAGGGAAATATAACAGCTTAACGTTTGAGTGTTGTCGCCTGTGCACAGACATTACTATCCGAATATTTGAATAGGCATTAGTTGTTTAGCCTTGCAAGAAGCAACATATGTGACACGAACTTTGTTTTTGCAAAACTTTGTCTTTGTTTTCTCGAAAAAATATTAATTTGAAGTATTCACACTAATGTAAAATTAATTTTTACCCTGTTGGGTGCCAGGTATACTTACATGTTATGTTATTTAAAAGGGCGCCCGGAAAAAATACATTCTGCAAAATATCTTCGGAAAGAATATCTTCTGAAAGACTTTTAAATTCTCAAGTAAAGAAAAATTTTATTTTCCTAAGCCTAAGCAAACCTTAAACTTAAGCTAAAACGACATAAAAAAGTTAAAAAAACTTTTAAAAGTTTTTAAAAATACTGAATAATTTACTGCTAAAAGAAGATATTTTTCCGGAAGATATTTTGCGAAAGGTATTTTTTCCGGACACCTTTAAAAGATAAGCGGCTAACGATGTATTTATTAGCAGGCTCCGATGCATTTACGCGTTTTTAGCAGCCGGTCGCCAATTGCCGAAACGGCCGCCGAAATTACAATCCGAACAATCAACCTCACCCATTCGTCGTCAACACTGCTATCACCGGTTGCAGTGCGTTCAACCCGCTGCAGCAGCCATTGGTGTACGATCTGGAAAAAGACCCCGGAGAGAAATATCAGCTGGATCCGAACGTATGTTTAATCTTTTTTTTTCCTAAAAAGGACTTACGAGGGCGGTTTTTCAGATTTCGGGGAATACAACAATATTTTGTATTAGACACCATAGGTGTTTTTTTTTTGGGGGGGGGTGTGGCAGAGGGGTCCACCCCCCCTGGAGCCAAAATTTTGGACCCCCCTAGAAAAAATTCAGGGGCCCCTTCTCCCCCCAAAGCTCGAGAGCGGTGCGGCCTGACCCCCACCTAGCAAGGCTGACCCCCCTCCCGACCAATTTGGAAGTATATTTTTTTTATTTACTGTCAAAAACACGGTTTTTTAGTTAAAAACAGTGTTTAAATACACTTTTTGGGCCTAAATAGGCTGTTTTAATACATAAAATTCAATATTAGACCTAAAAACACTTAAATTATCGAGTTAAAAAAATTTTGCTAAAAAATTGGACCCCCCCTGACCCCCTCCCCTAAATTTGAAATCTGGCACCCGGAGTCGACCACTCCTAAAAAGCCAGGGGGGTCCGGACCCCCCTAAAAATTTTGGTCTTCCACCCGGGGGTGGACGCCCCCCCCCTGGCGGACCCGACCAAAAACACCTATGTTAGACACGAGTACGCAGACCTGTGCACTGCCCCCCCCCGGGGTTAAAACGGGGGGGGGCAATTCCAAAATGGGGGGCCCGGGGGGCAACTTTTTTGAAACGAAGGGGGAAAAAAGGGGGGGGGGCAATAAAACGGGGGGAGGGGCAAGCAGGGGAGAAAGAAAGAAAAAAAAGGATAAAAAAGAGGAGAAAAGGGAAAGGAGGACAAAATAAGGTAAAAATAGGTCTAAAGTGGTTTAAAATGCATTGGAATAGGTTAAAAACTGCAAAAAATTCGCGATGATGGCGTCATCATAGGTCTAAAATGGCGTCATAATTGTAGTGTACTATTTCATTTTTCCGCGGGGGGGCAATACAACGGGGGGCAAATCCTCCAATTAAACGGGGGGGGGGCAAATCCCTCCAATAAAACGGGGGGGGGGCATTTCCAGACTGTGCACAGGTCTGAGTACGTACAGACAAGCAAATAACTTTCTTTTCTTTTTAATGTCTGCTTTGTTCTGCAGGATTACGACTGGGTCATTAAATCCGCGCAACTGGCAGTGGAGAAGCACAAGGAAACCTTGGTACCGGTTGAGAACCAGATGGACAAACGGATCCGACTGGAAAACAGTCCCTGCTGCGAGCAGGAGGGATACGTTGACTGCGTCTGCAACTACCCGTTGGCAGACAAGTTCGGCTTTATAAAGAATTACGGGCCGGAACAATGAACGTGGCTCTCTGCTCCTGATACTTTGTACGGAAACAGCGCTGGAGTCCTGGAGAAGTCCCTCAACGAAAATCGTCAACGTAACAAATATTATGTTTTATGCAAATATTGTATTAGGGTAGTGCATTTAATTTCGGCACTTTTGTGTTTTTCCAATGTAACTTTTTACTGGATTGCCCGATTTTCATGTTTGATAGCTCATTTTGAAGCTTTCACGATACTGCGTTGCGTTACAAAAGTTTCATTGTACGAAAGTAGTTTTTTTACTTAATTAAATCAGTTTTTAAAAAAAATGGAAAATTGCCGAAATTAAATATGTGCATTTAATTTCAGCACTTTACAAACAATCGATTGTTTCTCAGTGAAAAAATCATCATTTTCAAAAATTTAAAAGCCTATCATTATCTCCAGACAGTTTTCTTTAATTTAAGCTTCTACTTGTTGTTCAACGTGTAACTGGCAAAAAGTTACAGCTAAAATGTCAAATGGTATCAAAATGAGCAAAATTTGGGGAAAAAGTGCATTTAATTTCGGCACTGACCTTCTTAATCGAGTTTAAGTGCAGTGCTATGACCCCTACACATTTCAACGTTGTCTTTTAACTATTTACAAATACAATTTAACATCCGACCACTTAATTCAATCCGTTTTTACCTACAGCATATGAGTGCCGAAATTACGCTATTTTATTTTATAACGATTGCTCACCACAGACGCAACGTAGAACCACGGGGATTAAAAATTCGAAAAATAGACTAAATTTTACCAGGAAAGTTTAATTTTTAAACCAATTTATTGCGTAATCATGAAATGCCCATGTTTTAAAAACGGGTAACAAATTTATTTTTTATAAATCACATAATTTCACATGAAAATATCATAACATAACAAATAAAAAGCTCACGACAGTCATCTACATATAATTAGCTCTCATTTGAGCTATCAAACGTCGTATTCCGTCCAGGATTACCAAAGATATAGTCCAAAATCAAAAATGCCCAATTGGGAAAAGTGCCGAAATTAAATGCACTACCCTATTTATATTAAATATACAACATTAAATATAGTAAGCCTCAAAATAACTAAACATTGCTAATATTTAGGACTATAGATTGCTTTAACCATTTTATATCGTCATGTCATAATGTAAAATAAAAATATTTTCATGTTTTATTTTAACTAATTTTTAAAGTTAATTATTAGACATGTTCGTTAACACTTTTAATTTAGGGTCATGGAAGCCAAGAAAACCTGGGGCCTAGTTCATAAAAATTGCTTGTAATTACTTTACAGCTGTAAATTAATAAACGCATATTTTTTTTGTATTTTTAATTAAAAAGTATTAATAAAATTGCGTTTAGAATTTAAACAATTACATGTCTGTAAATTCCACAGTTACGTACGTATTTTTTAATTAATAAAATAACAAGAAATTAAATGCGTTTATTAATTTACAATTACAAAAATCTTTATGAAATAGGCCTCTGGAATAAAAATGAGGATCTTGGAACCGGAAAAAGGAAACTTGGAGCCTAAAATAAAAATGGCATAAACGTATAAACCTATACCTAGCCAACCAAAACGTAAGCACAAACCAATTTTTTGATTAGACCTTTAAATTTCTATATTTAGGACTCCAAGTTTTAAAAAACTTCTCTACAGCTCTAAGCTTCTTACTTATGTACGGCTCCTAAACCCCGTACTGGTTTTATTGTATTTATTATAAGGTGTTTAAAAAGCATTATATCTCAACTTAATAAGAATTCTCATCCCTTTCTTCTCATTAGGTTTTTTGTCCTATTAGGTATAAATCGGATTTCGCTGCGGTTTTCTTCAAGACGCCGATGTAAAAATTAGGTGAAGCCGAAATATTTTAACATTTTTATTTTGTGAGCCTTCAGCTCGGGTAAAACCATTAAAGGAGGGTATCTTGAATTAACTGACTTTTAATGGCGGAAGAAATTTAATGCGAGTAGATATTCTTTAAAAAAACCACTTATATAGAAATACCTTATGACCATAGGTGGGCAGCCTCCTGGAATTTTTTTGGGGGTATACCGGACCCCCGAAATTTGGGGGGGGGGGGTGGTGCGGATGTGCCAAACTTTTTTTTGGGGGTATACCTCAAACAACCCATTTTTAGCTTTTTCAGTACTAGACCCCTAAATTTTAGGAAGGGGGAGGGTGTCCGGGGTACCCCCCAAATCTGAAGGGGGTGTCGGCTATAATCGAGATTTGGGGGGTATAACCCCAATTTTCCCCTACTTACTTTTGCTCATGACTAGTTCAGGATATGCATCGTGTGGCACAAAATTAAACTACGGTGGAATTGTTCAATTATTTACTTTACTGCATAAAAAAGGGTTTTATCAGTCAAACAATTAAAACAAAGTCATTTTTCACCCGATAAATCATGGGTGGCGCGGGAGCACCACGGGGCGATTTAGCCCCGTGGCGCCGCGCCAACCATTATTAGAGAACGTGGGTAAATTTTGAAATTCAGAACCTTCTTCTTCTTCTTATTATTTTATTATTCCAACGCTCCATTCTTAAAAGCGATATTCCTAATTCGTTACCGATTGATCAAAAATAAACATGGGCTCATTAGAAAGAAGAAGAAATTACGCAACTTTGTTAGGAAGCACTTTTTTCATTTAGGTCCTTGTTATCGATTTATTGATCAAAATAAAAAAATTGAGAAATAGACAAATAAAAACTCCCAACCGCACAATAACAGCCTTTTGGCAACAATAAGGATTGTACAGAGTAGACAACCAACATCCCCTCATAGAAACCGCACAAAAACAGCAGACCGGTTTTAATTGGTGGCAGAAACGGAACCAGTTCCCAGCGCCATCTGCCTCAACCGCGCGGAAAACGGAGAAAACAACAGAGTAATTTTTTAATTCTTGCATACTGATGACAAAATTAATTCAAAGTTTTATTTATTAAAAAATAATAATAAGCGTCGGTGGCGCGGGAGCGCCATTCGCCGGTAATCATCGGTGGTGCGGGGTGCCACATTGCAATTTAACCCACCGCACCGCGCCAACTATACTTAGAGAACGTGAGTAAATTTTCTAATTCATGTTCATCATCTTATTATTATTTTTACTTTAAAAATTATAATTGCAATCATTGGCGCACGGCATCGCGCCAACTATATTTAGAGAACGTACGTAAACTTTGTCTGGAGCGCAACTCTACCGCACTAACTGTAATTAAACAACGTGGGTAAATTTTGTAATTTTAATTCTTCTTCTTCTTATTATTATTTTTTATTTAAAAAAGTATATCTCGGCAACGGAATAATTATAAACATATGTCATTGCGCAGCTAAAACTATAGTTTATTAGGCTATTTTTTAATTTAATTCAAAAAAAGTGGTAGACTAGCCTTGAAAAAGCTCTAAAAATCGAGCAGGAAAAAGGGGGCGATTTTTCCCCGGGTGTATGTTTAGACAGAAAAGATGTGGACTAGTCTGAGATGGACATTATGTGGACTACTGGAAATTTGCATTTGGTTTGGCCAGCTGGTCACTGGGCAATTTCAAACTGGGGGGGCACGGGGGGGCAGCTCTTTTTGAAACGGGGGGGGGGGCAATAAAACGGGGGGGGGGCAAGCAGGGGAAAAGAAAAAAAAGAAAAAAAGGAGAAAAAGAAGGGAAAAGGCAAAAAAGGAACAAAAAAAAGCGAAAATAAGGTAAAAATAGGTCTAAAATGGCTTAATACATTGAAATACGCTAAAAACTGCAAAAAATTCGCGATGATGGCGTCGTCATAGGTCAAAAATGGCGTCATAATTTTAGGGTACTTTTTTATTTTGTTGCGGGGGAGGGCAATAAAACTGGGGGGGGGGGGCACCTCCTCAATAAAACGGGGGGGGGGCATTTCCAGACCGTGCACAGGTCTGACCATATGATATGATTTTTCAATTGACATTTCATCAAACTAAAAAAAAATGCAACAGTGCTGTGTGATTAGATCAATGTATAAACAAATCATTATCATATGGTAGAAATTTTTATTTAGTGAGCAGCTGGTCAAACCAAATGCAAATTTCCTGTAGTCCACATAATGTCCATCTCAGACTAGTCCACATCTTTTCTGTCTAAACATACGCCCGGGGAAAAATCGCCCCCTATTTCCTGCTCTATTCTTAGAGCATTTTTCAAGGCTATATTTTATAAGAAACACAATTTTAAAATGAAAATGCTATTAATTTAAAATCGATAATTCTTTGACCAAGTAATATTATACGAATACACCAACGGTCAAGTATACAAAAATATTACCGTAGAGAGTTTAACGTAAGCTATAGATATACACTAATATAATTATTGTCTAATTCAAGATAGAGCAATATGCCCGTTTTAAACTTTCTAGAACATATTATTCTAGCACAAACCTAAATAAATCTTGTATACAAAAATCTTGGGTTCAAAAACAAGTCTCTTTAAAGATTTTTTGTTTAAAATTTTTTTTAGATATTTCTATGGATGTCATGCTAAGAATTTTAAATAATCGTGTAACAAGCACATCCAAATAAAATTAGTTATACCACTTTATGTACAAGACTATTTTGTATTTAAACAAAATTAATTGAACACCTAAATTTTTATTTCATATAAATTAAATAAAATTAGTCAATTATATATTCGATTTCACATTTTTATATCATCTAAATTACTATGGTGTAACACAAAAAAATAAGACTTCAATAAACTTTACACAATAAAAAAAAGCCTTATAATCTATACTGTATTTTAGTCAAAGTCAACAGTTTGCAGAAATAGCTATACAGACCTGTGCACGGTCTGGAAATGCCCCCCCCCTTTCATTGGAGGATTTGCCCCCCCCGTTTTATTGCCCCCCCCCACCAAAAAATGAAAAAGTACCCTAAAATTATCACGCCATTTTTGACCTATGATGACGCCATCATCGCGAATTTTTTGCAGTTTTTAGCCTATTTCAATGTATTTTAAGCCATCTTAGATCTATTTTTAACTTTTTTTTCGCTTTTTTTGTCCCTTTTTTCCCTTTTCCCTTCTTTTTTTTCTCTTTTTTTTCTTTCCCCCTGCTTGGCCTCCCCCGTTTTATTGCCCCCCCCCCGTTTTAACCCGGGGGGCAGTGCACAGGTCTGGCTATGGTTAACAATTTTTTATGAATATTGCATACAAATAATAATTGTAGTTAACCCACAATGTTAAAATTTCTAATCATGTTATTAAATTTACAAGTTCTTCGAAGCTGGTTGTTTATCGATTTATATGTTATTGAATAAATTTAATTAAATGTAATTATCCTTCTATAGCATTAAAATTATAATCCTTAATTTTTTATTAATTAATATCATATCAAATATACAGGGACTATTAAAAACGTCTATTTAAACTTGAAACGGTACAATGTAAGCGATGAATCTTCTACCAATGATAGCGGAAGGACCTTTCGCTCCCTAAAAACGTTTTACAAATTTATCATAAAAACAACCTGTTAATCAGGGACGTAATCAGGAAGAGGGTGCCCAACGGGCATGGGGGTATTACTTGCCCATGTATGGTGCCAAACTTTATAAAATATTATCACAATTGACGCCCACCACAATGCGAACAAATTTTCTACCGGAAGTAAATTTTTACTGAAAAACAAACATGATTTCACCGTTAAAACCATTATTAGATAAGTAATATTTATTTTAGTTAAAAAGCTTTTACATTTCTAATGTTTTTTAGATTTAAAACAAAATCGCCAACACCGAAATTAGGGAGGGGAGAGGGCCCCACATCACATGCCTTTTATTTTTTGTACTGAATTTTGCCTCCTTCCCAAGTCGCAAAACAAAACCTTCGGTACTGTTAATCATGTTGCTGCCAATAATAATAAAGATAATTACCGAATGCTAAAGGCTCTTTTGGAATAGTATAATTTAGGGGGGGGGGGGTGGGGGTGTCCAAAATATTTTTTGGGGTACACCCCAAATACCCTATTTTTAGCGTTTTTAGTACTGGGACCTCCAAAATTTTAGGGGCGGGGGTGTCTGGGGGGTACCATAAAAAAAATTTTAGGTGGGTGTCAGCAGTTTCACGATTTTTTGAGGGATAAAACCCCCTCAACCCCATCCTGCCCAAACACGGTCACCGAAGCTAGGGGGGTGTTTACCTCGGGTAAATGACATTTTAAAATCTAGGGGGGGTCAAACCACCAAGCTTTCTAGGGAAGGTCAAACCTTCCTAGCTTTCCAGGGGGGGTCAACCCGGGGTGGAAGATTTTGAAACCTGGAGGGGGATCAGGTGGGATCCAATGTCCAAAGCAAAATATTTTTAAACCATTAAAGGTGTAATAATAGTTAAAAAAAAAATAATAGTTTAATAGTTTTTTATAAGATAATACTACATTTTATTGAATAAAAAGCGATATTCTGGTATAAAAACGGTTTAAAAATATGAAATAGTTTGTGCTAAAAATTCACGTTTTTGGAAAAAAATTTAGCATAAAAAAGTACTTAAAATTTTCTCGAGAGGAAAGAGGAGGGGTCAGATTTCGATTTACAAAGGGGGTTAGGCAAAAAAATTCGAAAATTTGGGGGAAGGGAGAGGGGCCGGGGCTTTTTTGGGGGGCAAAATTTCGAGGCTAGGGGGGTGGACCCCACCCTACCACTCCTTGTTCATCTATGGTCTTATTTCTATCAGTTTAGGTATATTTCAGTTTAGTATATACTACAAACACAGGTTAACTAATTTACCTTAAGTAAATATACAGATTATTAACCAATTTACAGTTTGTAATATAAAAATTCATACAAGAATTTTAACAATGTTTTTAATTAATTTTAAATTAGCTGTACTTCTCATAAATTTGACTGGACGAACGTGACCATTTTGCCCAAAAAAAAAAATTAAATCGCTAATTGCTATATTATCGAAAATATTTTCGCTCGACAAACAAAAACAGTCCAAAATTTTATTGCAAAAACATTATTTTTAGCACTGGAATGTTGTGAAACCTCTAAAATTTAGGTAAGGAGGTTGTTTCTGCACCTTCCAAATTTTTTTGGGAAATAATTCCAGATTTCCCTATAAACTTATGGCAGAGACACAGACGACGTTTATCCATTCAGCTTTGAATATTTTCTGGAACAAAACGTCTCAACAATTTTTTATTCAGCCGCAACAAAGCAAACAGAACAACGTCTTTGTACTTTTAGCATCTTTTCGCAATAAAAACGGCAATATGTTCGATTTAGACTTGGTCATTATGCGGACGGTGCGATCATTAGCGGACGCTTAATAGTGGACCACGTGTTGGAAACTCCAGGGAGGAGGGTGATAATCAAACGAAATTCCCGATAAAAACCCCATTTAAGCTCAATATTTTACCACTAGGTACTATTTCAGCATAAAGACGATAGACATACTCTTCAAACAGTACAAATATTCTTACAACAGCCAACCATTACACGGGCGCATGTTATTTAATTCTCACTTTTGATCAAAAACATGAAAAAAAATCATACTTCCATACATCACAAACATCAACAACAGCCTACTTATTCAGGATTGTTACTCTCCTACTTCATTTCTTCTGGATAAAACCCAACAATAACAAACAACAGCCAAACATTTAAGTACCAATTCGCCTAGAAAAACATGAAAACAAATCTTACTTATAATCACAAACATCAATTCAACGCCGATCTTTCAGGTCATAAAGTATTTTATTAGACAAGTAACCATGAGAAAAAAAAATCATACTTCCATACATCACAAGCAACAACATACCAAACACAACATAAAACAACTCTTCACTCCAAAACAACAACACTTAAAAAAAACTTTAAAAAACAACACTACACATACACAGAGCAATACGTAAATGAACCAAGTAC
>JASAMX010031114.1:0-57633 GCA_030248175.1 Microlaimidae sp. YZB2_3
CTGAAAATTTGGCTCAATAGTTTATTCGTAAATGTTTTCATAAACCGCCTACATCGTATTTTTTAAATTAAACTATCGTATAATTTCCTTTAAAAAACCTCCAACTGATTTATGTACTAATTGGTCAAATCTGTCGCTCAATCTGTAAGCTCCTAATTTTATTTATTTCCCAATAATTCACGATACATTCTCCGTCTTTAAAAAAATCCAATTAAATCGTTCGTTGAGTAGAAAAAAAGCCAGACTTGTTTTTTTTAGAGCCAACAACAATTAAATATATTGCTTGATTATTATTTAGTAAATCTGCTGTTTTAGACTACCTAAAACCATTTTAGTCGAAATTATACCCAATAATTGAAAATGGTGCGAAAATCAATATGTTTGGAACAAAAAACTTAAAAAACAAGACCAACACTTGAAAAAACTGTAAATTTTTTTCAAAAGGGTCAATTAGAAAGTATTTTAAGAGAATGGGGCCGAATTTCCCTGAGTAAAAATGACAACCAATAAATTTCCAGGTACACCGTCCCCATTTTATTATAATTTATGTACTGTATCCCTTCAGATGCGCAAAAAATAACCAATGGACATGGAAGTTTAATTTCCAAACTTTTTTAACACAGAAAAATCGGAACGAACGGTACATTACCGTTACATTGCATGATTGCAAAAAACGGTCAAAACAGCTGATCTTGCATTATGCAACAGGATTTTTCCGTTCTTTCAGAATTTTTCCCTTACTGATTTCGAAAAAAAACTAGATCGGAAACTTTCGTAAGCGGTTTATACCTGATCCATAACAGCGTTGCATCCCAAACAATTACACGCTCCGGGTCTTTTAAACACAATGCTTTTTCGCGCTTATAAAAATTTGTAGGCTCCATATTGAAACTTTTACATTTTGAAGTTGTTTCAAATAAAAAATAATTTTGTTAAAAATCCATTATCCTATCACTTTTAGTTGACAGTGTAGTTAAAAATTTTTTCAATAAATTATTTTTAAAACCAAAACCTAAAAACCGGTAACTGTTTCTAAAAAAGTCGTTATTTTTGTGCCACCTATACTGTATCTCGGTAATATTAGTAAAATCACTCAAAATAGATTACAATCGCTAACTCAAGTTGAGCTCAAGCTCGTTTTTGTACCTTCTTGTAGGCTTCACATGTTTTTTTAACTTAAGAACAGGATTTCTTTTTTTCTTTAAATCGAGTTCGGTCTGATCAATACAAGAGTGTTCTGTTTTGCAATAGTAAACAGACAAAATTGGGCAAACAGCCCAAAGGTTCCAATTTCGGTTTTCGAATCAGAAGGGGAATTTTTTGACAGAACGGAAAAACCTGCGCATAATGAAAGATATTAGCTGTTTTTTAGCAATCTTTGCAATGTAAGGTTAAAGGTACACATTTCCCGATTTTCCTGTGTTAGACTATTGTAAAGGTCAAAGTAATTTGTTAATTAAAGAAGCTCTACAAACTTTTTGTTTTAGTTCTTTTTGAAAAAAAAAGAAAAAAACATAATTAAACAAAAACTTTTCCTTAAATTTTAATAAAATTTCAACTCAAACTATAAAAAAATTTAAACTAAACTTGAAGTAAAAACACATATGAAAATTGTTTGAATAAACGGTCATCCACCAAATCTCAGGTAAGTTAGATTGAGATCTGCAAAGTGCGTTTGCAAATGTCACCTTAATGTTTATTTGTTTGGAAAACCGTGCAAAAACTACTGAACGCACTATTACTGAATTGAACATCATACGGTTTTACCCTATCAGGAAAAAGGGTCTTTAGATTCAGCAAGTAGGAAACTTGGAGCCGTCTGAAAAAATTTTTCTTCATCCAAAAAACTGTTTTTAAATCCGCACAACATATTCCGCGTCAGCGCTGTTCAGTGCGTCAAACTCCATGTCCAGTTTCCTATCAGCGCCATGGTAAGACACTGAGCGGCGCTGTCCGCGGAACCTCTTTTGGCGGCATATGCAGCGAAAAGAATCTGTAAAAGTAATTTCAACTGGCGTTTTTATAATAAATCTTATTAGTGTTTTACAATTGAGAAACAAATACCCTACGTTCAATTTCTAATTAAATATAAAAGTTCAATGTTTTACACTAATATTGCATAAATTTTATAACTAGATCTGTTTTAACAGTTTTCAATAAAAAAACACTCCTCAAAAAACACGTCTAAAAAAAACACGAAAAAAAACAGCGAAAAAAACAGCGAAAAAACACGTCTCAAAAGCAGAAAAGATTATCATTACCATTCCTGGAATAGTAATATTTCTGTCTTTTTGACTGCTGCCTTTTTTTGGACTCCATGCAGCCGGAATAACTCGGAGCCAAAAATAAACATTGCTGAAACCTATTACTAACCCTAGGCAAAGCCTAAAAAAAGATAAAAAACATTTTCCCGTGGCTCCAAATTCCCTACTGACGGCTCTAAAAACCCGTACCCCTCTTTTTTGTTTGGTCGAGCCTAAGACTTACTGAGAGGTTCGGGCGATAAAATGGTGTCCGGAAAAAATACCTTCTGCAAAATATCTTCCAGAAAAATATCTTCTTTCAGCAGTAAATTATTCAGTATTATTAAAAACTTTTAAAGTTTTTTTAAACTTTGTTATGTCGTTTTAGCTTGATTTTAAGGTTTCGCTTAGGCTTAGAAAAAAATTTTTTTTAGTTGAGAATTTAAAAGTCTTTGAGAAGATATTTTTTCCGAAGATATTTTGCAGAAGGTATTTTTTCCGGGCGCCATTTTTATCGCCCCGAACCTCTCAGTACGTATAAGACTCGACCAAACAAAAAAAAAGGGTACGGGGTCTTTAGAGCCGTAAGTAGGGAATTTGGAGCCACCGGAAAAAAATTTTTATCTTTTTTTAGGCTTTGCCTAGGCTTAGGAATAGGTTTCAGCGATGTTTATTTTTTGGCTCCAAGTTCCCTCGGCTCCATCGACCCAAAAAAGGCAGCAGTCAAAAAGACAGAAATATTACTATTCCAGGAATGGTAATGATAATCTTTTCTGCTTTTGAGACGTGTTTTTTCGCTGTTTTTTTTTCGTGTTTTTTTAGACGTGTTTTTTAAGGAGTGTTTTTTTTATTGAAAACTGTTAAAACAGATCTAGTTATAAAATTTATGCAATATTAGTGTAAAACATTGAACTTTTATATTTAATTGATTGAACGTAGGGTATTGTTTCTCAATTGTAAAACACTAATATAATTTAATATAAAAAAGCCAGTTGATTCCTTTGGGATTCTTTTCGCTGCATATCCGCAGAAGAGGTTCCGCGACAGCGCCGCTCAGTGTTTAACTTGGCGATGATCGGCGATTGGACGTGGAGTTTAACACTGAACAGCGCTGACGCGGAATACCTTGTGCGGATTTGAAGCGGTTTTTGGATGAAAAAAAAAACTTTTTCGACGGCTCCAAGTTTCCTACTTGCTGATCTAAAAACCCTTTACCCTGATTGGCTCGTACCGTCTGATGTTCAATTCAGTAATAGTGCGTTCAGTAGTTTTTGCACGGTTTTCCAAACAAAAAAACATTAAGGTGACATTTGCAAACGCACTTTGCAGATCTCAATCTTACTTACCTAATATTTGGTCGACGACTGTTTATTCAAACGATTTTCATGTGTTTTTACTTAAAGTTTAGTTTATAGTTTGGGTTGAATTTTTATTAAAATTTATGGAAAAGTTTTTGTTTAATAAAGTTTTTTACTTTTTTTTTCAAAAAGAACCAGAACAAAAAGTTTGTAGAGACTCCTTAATTAACAAATCACTTTGGCCCTTACAATAGTCTAACACAGAAAAATCGGAATGTTGTACCTTAACGTTACATTGCAAAGAATGCTAAAAAACAGCTAATCTTGCATTATGCACAGGTTTTTCCGTTCTGTCAAAAATTCCCTTATGATTCGAAAACCGAAATTGGAACCTTTGGGCTGTTTGCCCAATTTATCTGTTATTGCAAACAGAACACTTGTATTGATAGACCAAACTCGATTTAAGAAAAAAAGAAATCCTGTCTTTAAACTAAAAAACATGTGAAGCCTACAAGAAGGTACAAAAACGAGCTTGAGCTCAACTTGAGTTAGCGATTGTAATCTATTTTGAGTGATTTTACTAATATTACCGAGATACAGTATGGTAGCACAAAAATAACGACTTTTTTAGAAACAGTTACCGGTTTTGGTTTTGGTAAAAATAATTTATTGAAAAAATTTTTAACTACACTGTCGACTGAAGTAATAGGATAATGATTTTTAACAAAAGTATTTTTTATTTGGACAACTTCAAAATGTAAAAGTTGGTATGAACTACAAATTTTATGAGCGCGAAAAAGCATTGTGTTTAAAAGACCGAGCATGTAATGTTTGGGTAGAACACTGTTATAAATCAGGTATAAACCGCTTCAAAGGTTCCGATCTCGGTTTTCGAATCATAAGGGAATTTCTGAAAGAACGGAAAAACCTGTGCATAATGCAAGATCAGCTGTTTTGAGCATTCTTTGCAATCATGCAATGTAACGGTAATGTACAACATTCCGATTTTTCTGTGTTAAAAAGTTTGGAAAGTAAACTTCCATGTCATTGGTTATTTTTGCGCATCTGAAGGAGTACAGTACATAAATTATAATAAAATGGGGTCGGTGCATTGTGCGTTCGGTTAGTGCCGGTGGTAAAAAATTTTATTGGTTGTCATTTTTACTCCGAAAATCACCCCGATGCCCTTTAAATACTTCTAATTGACCTTTTTTAAAAAAATAAGTTTTTTCAAATGTTGGCTTGTTTTTAAGTTTTTTGTCCAAATATATTCATTTCGCACCATTTTTCAATTATTGGGTATAATTTCGACTAAAATGGTTTTAGGTAGTCTAAAACAGCAGATTTGTTAAATATTAATCAAGGAATATATTTAATTGTTGTTGGCTCTAAAAAAACAAGTCTGGCTTTTTTTCTCCTCAACGAACGATTTAATTGGATTCTTTAGAGACGGAGAATGTATCGTGAATTATTGGGAAATAAATAAAATTAGGAGCTTACAGATTGAGCGACAGATTTGACCAATTAGTACATAAATCAGTTGGGATTTTTTTTAAAGGAAATGATACGATAGTTTAATTTAAAAAATCTTTTAAGCCGATGTAGGCGGTTTATGAAAACATTTTTGAAAACAAAAAAAATCAATTCACACATATACAGTAAAATATTGGATTTTTTGAAAGTATATACGCATAATGAGCATATTATGTATTACGAATGTCCAAATTTGTCCCCAATTTCAATAGTTTATTCGTAAATGTTTATACGTTAAGATGGGGAAAATTCATAGAAAATGATCCTTACTTCAAAACGGTTAATAACGCAAAACGGACGATGTTGCATGCAGTCAATCCATGAATCTTAGGTTAGTAAGTTTGAGGTCTGGAAAGTACGTTCGCAACTATTGAACCCTCTTAATTCTTCGTTTAGAAAATCTCGAAGAACATACTGAACACATTATTTTTAGTACTCAACGTCCAGTCAGCTGTGTGGAACCTATGATCATAAAAAATTAACGACACCGTGTGCAAATTATTTATTATGTGAGATTCATGAATGGGTTCACAATGGTTTAGGCGATTGCGCACGTTGATTTTGCGTTCGCAAATAACGTAGTTTAACTGCTGCGGAAAAAGTTTTCAGATATAAATCTCACTTATGTTTTATTGAAAATTTTAACAGGGTGAAGATGCAAAGTTTGTTTGAAAATTTCTAATTTTAAACTGCTATTTTCTTAACTATAGTTATTAATAATTTAAGATTTTGCCAAAAAATATATAAAAAAATTACAAAGCTCTTAAAGATTGTTGAGATATTAACGTAAAATAGAAAGGAAAATATAACTACAACAAGAACAGTCCATTCAATGTTTGCATCAGTTGATTAAATTTTATAAAAGATTTTATAAAAGTTTCGGCTCCCAGTTTTTTTTATTTTAAATCCAAGTTCTCCAGTTTTGGCTTTAAGTTTAAACTCTAGTTCTTTCAGCTCTAACGACACTAATTCAAGCATATCAACTTGCGTGTGTTGGGAACTCTTAAATTTTCTTGAAATGAAATAACTGAGCAAACTAAGAATTTTTACTGCTTTTCGGGGTTGATTTAAATCAAGGAAATTTTACTACTGTAAAACAAAAATTGCATAAAATAAAGTTTTTTGTTTTTTGTTTAATGTTCGAAATGATTTAGGCGGGTTAGCAAGTAGCTTTCAATTCGGCTAAGTAAGAATTCAGGCGCGGAAAACGGATTTTTCCTCACATCTTTCTGAACCACTCGAAAAGAAAGGCGAAAACGTCATAAACGACAAGTGTGTGGCTTTTATTTGCTACTCAGACAGTTAATGTTTCATTCTTAGTGGACAGTTTTAGTTGGCGAGACTCATCCCGCAGCGCAAAAAAAGAAAAAAAAATAAGTATAAATAAAAAAAGAAAAAAAAAAAGATAGGATAAAAAATAAGTCAAGGAAAATGGAAAAAAAGAAAAACAAAAGCCGCAAAGAGACCAAAAAAGCCAAAAGGAACCACCGCGCCAACACAACAGAAACAACAAAACACCCCAAGAGCCCAAACAAGCCGAAAAAAACCACACCAAACACAAACAAAACAACAAAACACACCCCAAAAAAACCACACAAACCAAAAAAACCCACCCAAAACACCAAACAAAACAACAAAAAATAAATCAGAGCTTAACCAAAACATAGGAGTGCTCCGATTATTTTTTATAATAAGTTGGGATTAATTCCAATTCAGTATCGCGCACTAAAACTAATCTACTAAACATGAAACATTAACTATCTGGTTAACAACTTAAAGCCACGCTCCTGTCATTAAATGGGTTTGGAAATAACCCTAATTCAGTATCGCACACTAAAACAATCGACTAAAAATGAAACATTAATTATATATCAGTGAGAACTAAAAGCCACGCCCCCTGTTAACTATGTCTTAATCTTGGAATATCGATTTTAGGCGGGCTGGCAAGTGGCTTGCAATTCGGAAAAGTCGGAATACGGGCCCGGAAAGTGGATTTTCGCTCATATTTTCCTCAACTATCCGGAGCTCAAGTCCGTTTTCGACATTCAGGACGGGGTGTGCGAGTCGGAACTCGTCAAAAATCCCAAATTCGTCGCCCACGCCAAAAGGTTCACCAACCTCTTGCAAATGATCATCGAGGGTTTGGACGCTTTGGACGACTCCTTGGGTCCTTTATTGTTCAGTTACGGTGCTAAGCACGTACAGTTCGAAGAGCAACTGTCCTTTTCGCCGGAGTATTGGTCGGTGTTTTACCGTCTGAAAGCTGGCATTTTACGGAGAATCACGACGGTTAATTCATTGTACACAAAGGTCTCGAGAAGATTTAAAATAATTTGTATATGACGTTGGTTAACGAAAAAAACACGATCATAAATACAACTAAAACAAAATAAACATAAAACAATTTTTCTAAAAAAAAACAGCTGGTTGCGCATATTTTTTCCTTCCTAATTTTTTCCGGTCGTATACAAATTATTTTCAAATCGTCTCGAGACTTTTGTGTACATTGAATTAACTGTCAGGATTCTCCATAAAAAAGGTGCTAAGCAAACAACGCGCATTTTATTAAAATTTTCCTATATGTTGGCTGTATGGTGAGAACGGCTGACAGTTTTTAAAGGCTTCCTATATTTTGGGCGAGGAAGCCGCGGTCGCGGCTGCTAAATGGTTTAAAAATAATTTGACAGTAAAAATGTACAATAAAAATCAAAAATGGATCAACTAAAAAAGTGTGTGTCCGCGGTTTCAAGCAGCGCTCACAATGACATGATATGAGTGTCGGACATAGGTTATTATGAGCCTAATTAACCCTAACTGTTTCTTATGGCGGCTCAAACGTGCGCCTTCTCGTGTTAAACAAAAACCGGTCCCAAAGTTTAATATTGCGCAGTGCTGGCGCCATTTTACTAATTTTAACAATCTTTACTATTTAAGATTTAATTTTTTCGGTAGTCATTTTGGGCAAAGATGTGAATCAGTCACTTCCATTTTTGTACATAGATTTTTAAAAACTGAAAAGTGGTATGTTAACCAGAATAGTATCGGAGATTTTTTAGCCGCAGGTTTTGGTGTAATATGTGTTTAAAAGTAGGAACAGGTGGGACATTTTCGTAACAAGTTCTAAAAGTTCTAAAAGTGAAAAAATCGACATTTTCAAGTGTTATGTATTTTTTTCTAGTCTTTTTCTTTTGTTAAGTCCTTTTTTCTAGTCAAAATTTCAGACCAATCGAAACTCCCATAAACAAGGTACTACTTTTTTAAAGACTAAATTTAAGCCCAACGCGTTTCCTGTTCGCCCCTCGAACTTTTCATACCGCTATTTTTAATCACGACTTTACATCCGTAGTCAAACTCTAAAACGAATTCAAACTCTTATTAGAGGTCTTTGTTTACAGACAAAATTATGCGTCTTTGCTCTTTTACCGCGAACTGTAAAATGTCCTAAAGCCCCCCTATTCGTCCCGAACTGTTCATATCGTTATTCGTAATCACGAGTATCAAGCGATAAAGCTTGGTTCTTTTTCGTCGTCAAGACCTCAGGTCAATCTAAAATTTCAGGCGCGTACCTATTGTACGCACCCTGTACGCACGTACCTCGTACCTTTTAAAGACAAAGTTGCTACTGTCAACATCAAATTTTAAAACGGGTTGCTTATTCGTCCCGAACTTTTTATACCATTAGTCGTAATCACGATTTTAAATCCAGCGACAGAACGCCAAAGCTAAAGTTATACATTTTCGCTCTGTTAATATCAGTAATAAATTGTTAAAACGCTTCTTCTCCTATTCGTCGTAAACAGTTCATACCGTTATTCGCGACCAGTGCGCTGTTTCATAAATGTTAGGATCATTTGATTCTTTGTAAATATTTACAAAGAAATGAAATCCTATGTCAAAGCATAGGGTTTTATGCAATTAATATTTATGCAAATTTTTGTTTTTTTATAGGTTTTTTTCAAAAGTCTATTGCATTTCCATTTCTTTGTATATTTCTACAATAAAGAAATGAACATTTACAAAGAAAGGGTATGTTCGTAACTTTTATGAAACAGCGCCCAGTGCGCTATTTCATAAATGTTAGGAACATTTAATTGTTTGTAAAAATTTTTTTCGTAGAAACCAACAAAGAAATGAAAATGCAAAGCATAGTGAAAAAAACCTATAAAAAAACAAAAATTTGCATAAATTTTGGTTTTTTATAAGTTTTTCCAAAAGTCTATTGCATTTTCATTTCTTTGTAGCTTTCTACAAAAAAGAAATGGACTTCAACAAAAAAATAGCATGTTGGGAACTTTTATGAAACAGCGCCCAGGACTTTAAATCCATGACCTATTCGTCCCGAACACTTTATACCCTTATTCGTAATCGTAGTTCTAAATCCGGCTGGGTAAAACGCCGACTGCCACAGGTCCCACTTCGCCGAGGCCATGATCGAGTACGCGGGTACGTGGAAGGTGAAAGGGGGCGGACGGGGGGAGACGGTGAGGTCGTGGCGCATCGTGGTTTTCTTCGTGGTGCACAAGATGCGCGAGGGGTTCGATCACGAGAAGCGGAAATCGCGAATGCGGCGGAGCAGTCGATCCTTGTCCGATCTGAATCGAATACAGTACCTAACCATCGACCGACCCATTTGACGACCTTTTAAATATGAAATATTAACCCGTTGCATGAAATATTAACCCGTTGCCGTGATCGCCTTTTTTCGGTTACCAGACAAAATATTTTATCTAGAAATAGTTAGTTTTTTTGATTCCACTGTTTCTGTTTCTATAATAATAATTTATTTTATAGTTTTTATTTAGTTACTTGACCGAAGACATGTTTTATTCAATGTCAAAGGTTTAGGGTCGATGGAGCCGAGGGAACTTGGAGCCAAAACCAAACATCGCTAAAACCTATTCCTAAGCCTAAGCAAAACCTAAAAAAGATAAAAAAAATTTCCGGCGGCTCCAAGTTCCCTACTTACGGCTCTAAAGACCTCGTACCGTGTCGAAACGTCACTGCGTTATTAATTAAGGGGTTTATTGTTATTAATTAAGGGGTTTATTTCGTTTTAATTTGCGCAAAACCATGTTAACGGCAGAAAATTCACCTAATTATAATTCAATATAAAAATCTAAAGGATTTCAAAATTAAAAATCACTAAAGCTTATATCCTAGCCTCAATCATTTTTTATTTAGGATTCCATGTTCCCGTAGGCTCTAAGTATTAAAAAAAATTTTCAACGGCTTTTATACTTTTAAACAAGTGTGAAAGTTTGAGATTTATAAAATTTTGAGTTAGGGGCCTTGGGTTCGAAAATTGGAAATTTGGAACTCTAAAGTTTTAACTAGAGTCTTTAGTTTAAAGTTGTGCAACTTTAGCTTGATTAAACCTCAGTCAAGTTTCTTTTTAAGGTTCCAAGTTCTCATTTTTGAGCTTTAAGTTTTCGCAATTTCCATAACATAATCGTAAGTAAGTTAAGAGAAATAAATTTTGTTTTAAAATACAGTAAAAAAAGCCAAAATACATTTTGAATAACCGTAACCGTGATTTTGAATTAAATCAAATAAACTTATTCTATTTCATTGTAAATTTTTAGGCTTCCACCTTACAAAAAGGATGATATCAGATTTCACCTGCTCTAACAATTTCTTCGTGACGACAATAGTTTTTTAAATTATGCTTTTGCTTATATTACTGTACAATTTAGTTTGTATAACACAAACCAACTTACAATTCGCGAAATTTTAATTGACAAAATTTGGAAAAAATTTCTTTGGATGGTGGTGTTATTGGAGATCAGAGAATTCTTTTTGACTTCGTGGAATATTTAGAAGTTATTTACTATAAAATGACCACTCTGTGTCATATCAAATGGATAACAATCGATCTCCGATTATTCTTTATTGATTATTCTTGCTGTTCGAATAATTATCTTTATTATTACTGTAACTCTAACTTTCATATGATAACTTTTAAAAGTTTAGCCTTTAAATTTCCAAACTGATAGTATTATAAAAGGCGCGTTACAAAATAATCTTAAAGACAAAAAAACTTCGCTGAAATAATACTGTAATTATAGCTTTTTATTACTAAAATTAAATTTTCCACTTTTATTATTAAAAGTTTTTATAATAAGACACACAGTTTACAATTACCTTTACTCTATTTTATTCGTTTTTTCAGTCTTAACCCTTCGGGATTATTTCGTCCAAAAACCACTGCATATTCACAGAAGAGATTCGGCGTCAGTGCTTCACTGTGTTATAAACTTCACGCCCACGGGAAGGCGAACGCGGAGTTTAACACAGTGCAGCACTGACGCCGAATTCCTTCTGCGGATTTACAGCGGAAAGTTTTCAAAAGGGTTAATAAATTTGTTTATTTTTTATAAATAAATTTTATTTATAATTTTTCAATCATGTGTATACGGCTTCTTCTATACATCGGTGCAGTCATTTTTCTAATATTTCAAATTTTAAAAATTTGCAACGATTTTTAATGCACTGGCAACACAATAATTTATAAATCAAGTTATGTTGGTTTGTAATGGGTTTTTTTAGGCGAAAATTAATTCGCCAGAAGTACCTACCGTGTAAATATTTTTATTGTTAAATACTGTAACAGAAAATTTATTTCGATATGATGTAAAAATGATGTGGACTCGGAAAAACTTTAAAAAACATATCTCGTAAACGAAAATTCGATTTATACAAAAAGTTTTTCTAAAGTATAGATTTAAATCTTATGTAACTATAAATTAATATATTTTTCGTCAAAATCAACTCTTTTGCTTGCGAAGTATACTCATTTTATAGTTTTTCCAATTCATATCATTTGGAAAGGCAGTTATTTATCGAATAATTTTAATGAGAGTTTTAAATAATAATATTTTTATTCCTTCGCACCTAATAAACAGCGTCCAGAAAATTCTTTGGGAAAAATTATTGTTTGAAACTTAGCAAAATACGCATTTAAAAATTTTTTACTGTCGAATGTTTAACGTTAACAAATTTTTACGTTTTATAAAAAGTAACTAAAAATTATTTTTAAATTTTGCGAAAATTGACTTAATTTTGGCCATTGTTTTTTTATTTTCGCTTTCCGCAAAATAATTTAACAAATTGCATATATTTATAAAGATTAAAATGTACCAAAATAGATTTACAAAAAAATTTAATTAAGGTTTAATGCGTGTATATGTTAAGTGGGTATACTTATAGAAAATTTACTTTCGGCTGACCTCAATGATTTTCAGGATTTAATCGACTATTTAACATCAAAACAACTCAAAATTTGAGCAGAAACAGTTTACTTTTAAAGATTAAATACCGTATTTTATCAATTGTTTATCTCACTAATAAAGAACAGAAATGCCGATTTTTAACGGGTAAACTCACTGATTTTTATATGTTTTGTGAGAAAAAATCTTTATGTAAAAAATATGCGCTAAAAAAAGACAACACGTGATAATCAAACAATTTTAATTGGTTCTTTTTATGCCCCTCCAAATACACAGATCAGCCAGACATAAATCAACCACAAACAATTTTTACCATGTTGTGAGCAGAAAATAAAATGAGAATGTCTATGTCCCTGTGTGTAAGGTTTTGAACTTGCCTGCGCGCATGTATAACGTTAACATTTTGGTGCAAAATATTTATTTTTATCATTGTTGGTTAGTGATTTCATTTTTGGCCCAATTTACTTAAATAAAAGTTTTTAATTTGTTGGTTTTACGCATATAAATGCTTGAAATCACAAACGGAATTAAAAAACACATATTAATTCGTTAGAGGCGAGAGAATTTGGAACTGAAAATGGACAATTTTTAGCTCCATGTTTAAAATCCATCCCTAAATTTATACCTAAATTTAAAGTCAAGCAAAAGTAACCCAAACCATTTTTTTTTAACTTTCGGCCCTAAGCTCCTAATTTGATTGTGTCATTCATATAATTGAAATATAGATTAATCCACTTTTTTTTTAAACCATTTTGTCACACTTTCTTGAAAAATTTAAATGGAGCCAATATGCAATCAAATAAAATTCAGGTTTATAATTTAACCTTCGATCTGAAAATAACTGCCAAGAGGGTTTTAATTTTAAAATTACACGAAGATGGTAATTTAAACTTTGACGGAGAAAAGTCAAATTAACAATTGTAAAAGCTTTTGCGCATGGCAAAAATAACAGCTGGTGGGGGAAATTAAGGCAGCCTAAATTTAAGACATTTACGTTATAATTTGTTTTATGCTGAAAACAGAACAAAACGCATAAAAACTCTTGACATTCACGAGTAAAATGGCCATTTTTTTTAGTAAAACGTTTTAACCTCTTGGGATTTTTTTTTATTTAAGAACCGCTGTATTATGTATTTAGGAGGGATTCCGCGTCAGTGCTGCAGTGTGTTAAACTTCGCGTCTGGTTGCCGGTCAGCGCCAATCTGAACACAGAGAAGCGGTGACGCGGAATATCTTCTGCGGATTTCCAGCGTAATAAATCCCAAAGATTTAAAAGTGAACAGTTACAAGGTGTTAAACGGTAGGGTAAACTTTTCAGCAAAGATCATTCAAATCCCACACAAAAACGTTTCCTCGGTACCGTTCCTTTAGGCGAAAGAAGTGGAGTTAAAACGTTTAGTTTTTATCAACACATATTATGCGGTTACCACAATTAAATTTTTCGAACCGGTTGACTATTAAGTTTTTAGCGCTCTTTTACTCGTTAATTTGTCAATCAAAACGAGAAAAATGTTAAAATCCCCCATCATAAATAATGTTTTTACGCCTGTCGAGTGAAAACAAATTGTGAAATCCGACCGACAATTTGCCGCATGTTTGACGTCGTCATTTCGTCGTTACTACAGCAGAATGATTCACAATTCGTATAAAATGTATGCAAATTCGACTTATTTTAGATTTTAAACAGCACTTTAATAACTAAAGAATGAGTCATAGTCACGTGTATTTTATAATGACTGCGGTTCATTTTGGTGTAGTGACGACATTTCCCGTTGAGGCGACAATATTTCACACCCCTCCGGACGGTGTTTGTCTCAAACGGCCGGAGGCGAGCGAAAATCCCGCCGTGTTCCCTGGAAAGTTTCCGCCCGAAACCGGTTTCACTCAATTTTTTTTTATTGATTTAATAAATTTGATCGAATCGCCGTGGATTTTGACAAATTGCAATCCGCGGAGATCGATTAGTCAAATTGATCACCGTAAATCTTGTTATAATTGTGTATTAATTGATTTTCGTTCATGAGTTCGGAGGTGTTCTCTTAAGTTTTCAGTTAAAATCGATATTAAGAATGGTCAAAATTACCGTGGCCGGAGCTTTGGCCTCTGTTCTAAGCGGGTTAACGCTGTTGGGTTGTTTGATTTTTGTCCCCATGATCATTTCCGAAATACAAAGCATCAGAAAAGAGCTGGACGCCGACATGCTGCAATTTCGAGTAGGTTTTAAAGCTTTTTTAACCTAATTAACAAAGTTTTAAAGTCGATAAGGTTTTTCTTTTGCTTTAAAACGAATATTATTTGCATATATAAAAAGTTTGTAAAGAACGTACGTTGTTGTTAATTTTTGCAAAAAATTTATACAATCGCCAACAAAAAAAAACTGTAATTACTCTAACGACATTTTGCACGGCGTTTAATTTCAGTGGTTTTTTAAAGGAAAAGTGGTACCTATTGAAAAATATTGTTTAACTATTGATGGAGCGCCGATGTGAAATTTTTAGGCATAGAAGCGCATCACTTTTTCACTTAATTGTAATAACTTTGGAAGCTTCTTAACTCTAGTAATAATACAAACGTTCTTTTTAAAAAAAAGCATAAACTAGACAAGGTCAATATTTGAATAGGCACCTTGCACTGGAACTCGATTTATACATGAAGTATGCGATACACATAAACGTTACCATAATGGATAATTACCGTATCTCCTACTTATTTTTTGTAGTATGCAGATCAACCGATCAAAATTTCGCGCGCTTTCGATCGGTTGATCTGCATACTACGAAAGATAAGTAGGAGAAACGGTAATTATCCGATATGGTGACGCTTATCTATATTGCAGACTTCATGTATAAACCGAGTTTCAGTGCCTATAAGACATTAATTGATTTTTTGGAAGTTGATACAGTTTAGAAATTCTGCAATATTTAAGTATGCCCCATATTTTTCTGTGATTAGGAAAATTTTTGATTATCGTAAACAGTTGCATCGTTGCGCAACAACAAACCCCATCCTGCTACAAATATATTAAAATCTCGGTATGTGCTCGATGGAACCAAATGAACTTAAAACCGGGAGATTTTAGACCTATTTTTTTATATTTCTGAGTTTATTACGTTTTTAGTTTTAGGCTTGCTTAGAATACAGGCTTTATCTTAAATTAAAACGGGGAAATCGGTCATAGGCTTTAAATTTCCACATACGTAGCTCCCACAGCAGCAAATCCAATTTTTTCATTCCAGCTCTTCTCTGAAGATATTATTTTATTTATTTATTTATTATTTTATTTATTTATTTAAAGAGATGACCGAAATGAACGCCAGCCCTGGCGCGTATTTAGAACTCTTATTTATACAACATCCTATTTTTGAAACATTATCACAACGGGAGTTCTTACACATTTCAGGTCCTCTCCGAAGATATGTGGAAAGAGATGATTGAAATGAACGCCAGCCCTCGACAGCGTCGTCAAATCGGCTTCAGTTACTACGGCCGACGCCCCCCACAGAGCCCGTCCGGTTACGGCGCAGCCACTCCCACGCGGGTAGCGGTCGGCGTGGATCGTCAGCCGAACGTCGTCGCAGGATCCACCGCTGCCTGCCGTAAGTATTACGACAGTAATTTAATTTAAAAGTTTAACGCGGCGGTAATTCGTAAGGTCTCGGCGGGAATTCGCATAGGACACTGGTTAAAAAGAAAATATGCAAATTTTTCTTCAGATGTAGCGGTTCGATTGAATTGACGTCGTGTCGTTTAATTGGTTGTTTAATTATAGCTAAATTATTATTCCGACAGGTATGCTAAGTTTAAGTAAATCGTATCGATTAATACTGCCCGGATTTTAAGAAAAAATTGTCGAAAGGTTTTTTGGGCAGCCAATAGCTCAATTTTATTTTATAGCCACAATATTATTCCCACTTTCTGTAAAAAATAAACATGATAGTGTTTTAATTTAATTTAGTTTAAAATCAATCCATAATTTTCCTGAGTACAATAGGAGATTTTCTTCATATAAAGGTTTATTCTTGGTTCTTGATAGTGATAACAATCATAACTGTATTCGTTAATAATTGTTGATTTTGTTTCAGAGTGCAGCTCAGGAGGTAATAATTGTCCCCCGGGGCCAAGAGGGCCGAAAGGTCCAAGGGGTCGTCCGGGACCGGATGGAATTCCCGGACAATCCGGACAGTCCGGAGAAAACGGGCAATACCTTAACAACCAACAAAACCAGGGCTACGGAGCAGGAGGAGGTATTTTTTTTAAACAATTTTTTTAACAGGAAGAAATAAAATTTAAAAATGCATAAAATGTATTTGTAGAGATGAATTAATTTTAAAAATTTAACTATGTTTTATTCAAAACTTTTTAAAATTCATTCAAAAAATAAAATGTAAAATTTGTCATTAGGCTATAGATAGACTATATTTTGTCCTATTCCTCATTTTTTTACCGTTATTTAACTAAAATAAATTTTTACTTGACTCTTTAATTTTGTAACATTCGAGTCCAAGCAAATAAACCATAATCTTTAAGTTAAATAATCTTATTCTTAACCTAGAATTACAATTTTTTTTTTTGAATTCACCTTTACATACGCTTTTTTTAGCTTTACTATATTATTATAAATTCTAATTTAAACGCAAATTTATTTCTTTAAAATATATTGTGATTTGCTAATTTTTTTTGTGTAATGTGTTTATTTTATTTATAATGAATTTAAAAATGTCAAAAATAATTAAGGTTGCATTCAATGTCCAGCCGGACCTCCGGGTCTCCCAGGTCCCAGAGGAAATCCAGGACCTAGAGGTCGGCGTGGTTACCAAGGACAACCAGGGGAATGGACGGGCGGCTCGGAACCTGGACCTCCCGGAGAGGTAATGAATATATAAAATAAAGAAAAGATACATATTATTTTTCTATACATAAGACGCTTCGGATTTTACGTTATCCATCATGAGTTATATCCGTAAGAAATTTATTCTAGATGTAACTGATGAAAAATCAAGTAGAATTCGAAACATCTTCTGTATACATAGGGCTGACTTAATTTCAGCTACCTTTTTTATTTATTTTGGATAAATTTTTTCTGGTTCTTCTAATAGAGCCAAGATTTGGTCTAAAAATCAAACGACAACTATTTTTTTTTATTCCATTGCAAAATATAGAAAATTCTGTTACACTTATAAATCAGTGGAGGTTTAAGTTTTTTAATAGTGGCCGAAGTTAAGATGCGTTCCATTAACTTCGGCTGCCTAGAAAAAACTGGCTATAACTATTTGCTATAACGAACAATAAAAATTTTTAAATGTTGCAAATTTATCCTTAGTTATTGTTGCTCACGTTGCTTTTATACTCACCCCGATTCTTTTTGACGTAGTAACTGATTCAAAACTAACATTTTGAGTCAGAACTACCTTGATTTTATACTGATCGTGACTCTTCAATTTTTTTGTTGCAGCCCGGAAGACCCGGATATCCCGGACGGGACGGTCAAGAAGGAGGACAGGGTCGACGCGGACGCGACTACGAACAAGTGTTCTACGGTCCGGGGTCCAAAGGTCCCCGCGGGCCGCCTGGCGAACGAGGAGACCCGGGCAAGGATGGAATTGATGGGGAGCCAGGGGAACCCGGACCTACAGGCCCAGTAGGAAACGGCGGCTACGGAGGTCTTCCCGGTTATAACGGACCAGAAGGTATACGAAACAAGCAATAAAAAATTTTTTGGTAGCAATTAGTCTTAAAATCCTGGGACAAAGATCCCCGCGGCGTGCTTATAACATATCGTCGTTACTATGGCAAAATGATTCGGAGCTCCGGATTACTGGAGCTCGAAGCTTCTGGAATTCCTTCGCAGCTCCAAAAAACGGGGCTTTGGAGCTCGGAGCTTCGTGAAAAATTACTAGTAAAAATCGGAATATTAGCATTAGAATCGTTTTGTTCCAGCTACCAGTTGATTTATTTTTTGCTAAGGTAAAACCGAGAACAAAAAAAAATTTCCCATAGTATACAAATTATTTTTGACAACCGAGCACAAAAAAATTTCCCATAGTATACAAATTATTTTTGTGTAAAAATATTATAATTTTCTGTTTAGGACCCCCTGGCTACAGCGGTGGTCCGGGCGACGACGCCCAGTATTGCTACTGTCCGCCCGGAAGAAACCAGGGACCGAATCACCCCAAATATGCAGCCGGACCCGATTTCGAGGGCTGGAAATAAATTTGTATACCAGTTTTTCCTAACGATTTTGCATACCAGGTTTTCCGTATTAATTTGCATACCAGTTTTCCCGTATTAATTTCCATACCAGTTTTGCCTGTTGAATTTTTCAGCTTAGGAACACTACGAAATCTTGGTTGAAAAATTTTTTTATTATATTTGATTAAATATTTATTAGTTTGTTTATATAGCTTGTATTTTTTATATATACAATTATCCCAAAAACGCAGCCGGACCGGATTTCGAGGGCTGGAGATAAATTTGTATCCACTATTTCTTTACAGCGTGTGTTTTTTTCGCGGGGATGTGGCTACTCAAAATATGGACAAAAAAGCTAAATTTTGTAGTTTGTGTCAGTGAGAATGTAATGATGTGAACAAAAAAAAACCACCGACCACAAACCGACCAAAGGAAAATTACAAAATTTAGCTTTGTTGTCCATACTTTTTAGAGAAGTCACATCCTCGCGAAGAAAACATACGCTATAGAGGAATAGTGGATACCAGTTTTTCCTAATAAATTTGCCTACCAGGTTTCCCATATTAATTTGCATACCAGTTTTCCTATATTAATTTCCATACCAGTTTTGCCTGTTAAATTTTTCAGCTTAGGAACACTATGAATTCTTGGTTGAAAAGTTTTTAATTATATTTGATTAAATATTTATTGGTTTATTTATATAGCTTGTATTTTTTATATATACTATTATCCCAAATACGCCGCTGGACCCGATTTCGAGGGCTGGGGATAAATTTGTATACCAGTTTTCTCCTAATAATTTTGCATACCAGGTTTCCCATATTAATTTGCATACCAGTTTTCCCATATCAATTTCCATACCAGTTTTGCCTGTTAAATTTTTCAGCTTAGGAACACTATGAATTCTTGGTTGAAAAGTTTTTAATTATATTTGATTAAATATTTAGTAGTTTATTTATATACCTTGTATTTTTTATATATACAATTATCCCAAATACGCCGCTGGACCCGATTTCGAGGGCTGGAGATAAACTTGCATATCAGTTTTTTAGCTTATGAACACCTGGAATCCTTGGTTGAAAAAATTTAGTTTCATTATTATTTTATTTAATATTTATTAGTTTATTCACATAATTTAGAGTTTTTTGATATAAAATCAGACCAAATACGCAACCGGATTCGATTTCGAGTGCTCGAGATTCATTTACATACAAGTTTTTTTAGCTCATGAAAACCTGGAATTTTCGGTTAAAAAATTTTAATTTTATTATATTTTAATAAATATTTATTAGTTTATTTATATAGTTTGGAGTTTTTTATATTAAATCATGTGAAATAGCCCCCTGGACTCATAACAAATTTTTGTTTTATGAAAGCGTGGAAATATTGGTTAACAAATTTAATTTTATTCTATTTTATTAAATATTTATTATTTGATTTATATACTTTGTAATCTTATATAAGTAAATAAAATTAATTATGAATAAAATTTGGATTAATGTCGCAGTCCAGCGCAATCTTGCGGTAGTAGCCACAATGTGTATATAAGACGTAAAGCTGACAAATGCCGTAAACGCTTCAAAGTTGCAGTCTCTTAAATATTCAACTTTTTATTTATGTCTTTTTACTAGTGAAAACCTTTTTTAGATTTTACCAAGTCTTAATCCTTTTCCGAATATAATCGCCTTTCAGACGCGGAATGCAATTAGCGTTTCGTTTTTTGTGTGTAAGTAAGAACATGAAGATGAAAAAAATATCAACAATTTAATTAACAAAGAGCAACCGTAATGCGTCATTAAGGATCGACTGGGGCAGAATTATTGCTAATGCCGGGGCCAGGGCCGGGGCAGGCTAAAAATTTAGGAAAATTTGTAATTTTGGTTGTTTTTTTCAAAACTTCTAATTTTTTTACTGTAAATTATTTGTTTTAGGTAATTAATAGTCACAGTTTAGAATTTAAACACTTGTGTAAGTAGAAAAACTAGCCTTGAAAAATGCTCTAAGAATAGAGCAGGAAAAAGGGGCGATTTTTCCCCGGGCGTATGTTTAGACAGAAAAGATGTAGACTAGTCTGAGATGGACATTATGTGGACTATAGGAAATTTGCATTTGGTTTGGCCAGCTGCTCACTAAATGAAAAATTTCTCATCTATATGATAATGATTTGTTTATACATTAATCTAATCACACAGCACTGTTGCATTTTTTTTAGTTTGATGTTATTTGAATTTAAAAATCATACTCACAGCAATCTTTGGCTAACGCGAAATCGCCTCTTTTTCAATTGGAAGGTTATATTTGTATGTTAAGAAACAACTATAAATTTGAAAAAGTGGCGATTTCGCGCTTGTCAAAGATTGCTGTGAGTATGATTTTTTCAATTGACATTTCATCAAACTAAAAAAAATGCAACAGTGCTGTGTGATTAGATCAATGTATAAACAAATCATTATCATATCGTAGAAATTTTTATTTAGTGAGCAGCTGGCCAAACCAAATGCAAATTTCCTATAGTCCACATAATGTCCATCTCAGACTAGTCTACATCTTTTCTGTCTAAACATACGCCCGGGGAAAAATCGCCCCTTTTTCCTGCTCTATTCTTAGAGCATTTTTCAAGGCTAGTCTACCACTTTTTTGAATTAAATCAAAAAATAGCCTACGGAGAAAAACGTCGATTTTTGAAGCTCCAGAGTTCCGTTCTAAAGTGTTTTGCTATTTTTATGCATAAATTTCTATTTTATTAAGTTTTTTGGTCTAAATAAATAGTGTTTAACGTGTTAGCGGCTTAAGAAACTTTCTTCTGAGACTCATTTCACAACAAGCCCATAGAAAATCTACTTGTTGACAAAACGTCCTTTGGACTTTTTCCTTTTGGACGAACTGTAAACGCTACTTAGAATTTGTCTTTTGGACAAAGTTCAAAGGACAAAATCCAAAGGGAAAAGTCCAAAGGACAAAAAGTATGAACACGTTGTCCTTTGGATTTTGTCCTTTGGACTTTGTCCTTTGGACAAACTCCAAAAGACGTTTTTACACTGTATTTGTCCTTTGGACAAAGTCCAAAGGACTTTAGTCCTTTGGACTTTGTCACAGTCCAAAGGATAAAATCCAAAGGACAAAAAAAAGTCCAAACAAAGTCCAAAGGACTTTTGTCCTTTGGACTTTGTCCAAAGGACGTTTTGTCATAAGTATAAACCAGCCTTAAGTGAAATAATTTAACCCTTTGGTATTCATTCACGCTGCAAATCCGCAGAAAGGATTTCACGCCACTGCTCTTCAATGTTAAACTTAGTCAACGATCGTCAAAAGCCACAGAGTTTCACACACTGCAGCACTGACGCAATATATTTTTTGCAGATTTGCAGCGGTTTTGGACAAAAAAAAATCCCAAAAGGTTAAAAGTCTAGTGAAAGGAAAAGTAATAAAATTACTTTTATCTGTTTAAGTAAAAGTAAATGTAACTTTTTACACGGTATGGCCCGACTCGCTCCCGCCGACTCGCTCCCGGCCCAACTCGCTCCCAGCCCAACTCGCTCTCAGCCTCGACCTTCGCTCCCAGCCCAACTCGCTCCGAGCCCACCCTTCTCCCTCGCTCCCAGCCCAACTCGCTCCTACAGCTCGACTCGCTACCAGCCCGACTCGCTCCCAGCCCCAACTCGCTCCCGGCCCAACTCGCTCCCAGCCCAACTCGCTCCCAGCCCAACTTGCTCCCAGCCCAACTCGCTCCCCAGCCCGACTCGCTCCCCAGCCCGACTCGCTCCCTGCCCAACTCGCTCCCAGCCCAAGGATTTCTCGCTCCCAGCCCGACTCGCTCACAGCCCCACTCGATCCCAGGCCTACTCGCTCCCAGCCCGACTCGCTCCCAGCCCGACTCGCTCCCGTTTAAAACTGTAAACGCATTTTTATAACAGAATATTAGTTTAGTAAAAAATGTACATATGACACAAAATTATATAACAAAAGGAAGATGGATTTGATGCAATGCGTGATGCAGTGTATTATTAGACATTATGCTTTATCGCACAGTAAAGAGGCTTAGGTTTAGGCTTAGGCTTAGGCTTAGGAAAATCCATCTTCCTTTTGTTATATAATTTTGTGTCATATGTACATTTTTTACTAAACTAATATTCTGTTATAAAAATGCGTTTACAGTTTTAAACGGGAGCGAGTCGGGCTGGGAGCGAGTCGGCGGGAGCGAGTCGGGCTGGGAGCGAGTCGGGCCGGGAGTGAGTTGGGCTGGGAGCGAGTTGGGCTGGGAGCGAGTTGGGCTGGGAGCGAGTTGGGCTGGGAGCGAGTCGGGCTGGGAGCGAGTTGGGCTGGGAGCAAGTCGGGCTGGGAGCGAGTTGGGCTGGGAGCGAGTTGGGCTGGGAGCGAGTTGGGCTGGGAGCGAGTTGGGCTGGGAGCGAGTTGGGCTGGGAGCGAGTTGGGCTGGGAGCGAGTTGGGCTGGGAGCGAGTTGGGCTGGGAGCGAGTCGGGCTGGGAGCGAGTTGGGCTGGGAGCGAGTCGGGCTGGGAGCGAGTGGGGCTGGGAGCGAGTTGGGCTGGGAGCGAGTTGGGCTGGGAGCGAGTTGGGCTGGGAGCGAGTGGGGCTGGGAGCGAGTTGGGCTGGGAGCGAGTTGGGCTGGGAGCGAGTTGGGCTGGGAGCGAGTTGGGCTGGGAGCGAGTTGGGCCGGGAGCGAGTTGGGCTGGGAGCGAGTTGGGCTGGGAGCGAGTTGGGCTGGGAGCGAGTCGGGCTGGGAGCGAGTCGGGCTGGGAGCGAGTTGGGCTGGGAGCGAGTTGGGCTGGGAGCGAGTTGGGCTGGGAGCGAGTTGGGCTGGGAGCGAGTTGGGCTGGGAGCGAGTTGGGCTGGGAGCGAGTTGGGCTGGGAGCGAGTCGGGCTGGGAGCGAGTTGGGCTGGGAGCGAGTTGGGCTGGGAGCGAGTTGGGCTGGGAGCGAGTTGGGCTGGGAGCGAGTCGGGCTGGGAGCGAGTTGGGCTGGGAGCGAGTCGGGCTGGGAGCGAGTTGGGCTGGGAGCGAGTTGGGCGGGGAGCGAGTTGGGCTGGGAGCGAGTTGGGCTGGGAGCGAGTTGGGCTGGGAGCGAGTTGGGCTGGGAGCGAGTTGGGCTGGGAGTGAGTTTGGCTGGGAGCGAGTGGGGCTGGGAGCGAGTTGGGCCGGGAGCGAGTTGGGCTGGGAGCGAGTTGGGCTGGGAGCGAGTTGGGCTGGGAGCGAGTTGGGCTGGGAGCGAGTTGGGCTGGGAGCGAGTTGGGCTGGGAGCGAGTTGGGCTGGGAGCGAGTTGGGCTGGGAGCGAGTTGGGCTGGGAGCGAGTTGGGCTGGGAGCGAGTTGGGCTGGGAGCGAGTTGGGCTGGGAGCGAGTTGGGCTGGGAGCGAGTTGGGTCGGGAGGGAGTTGGGCTGGGAGCGAGTTGGGTCAGGAGTGAGTTGGGCTGGGAGCGAGTTGGGCTGGGAGCGAGTTGGGCTGGGAGCGAGTTGGGCTGGGAGCGAGTTGGGCTGGGAGCGAGTGGGGCTGGGAGCGAGTAGGGCCGGGAGCGAGTTGGGCTGGGAGCGAGTTGGGCTGGGAGCGAGTTGGGCTAGGAGTGAGTTGGGCTGGGAGCGAGTTGGGCTGGGAGCGAGTTGGGCCGGGAGCGAGTTGGCGGGAGCAAGTCGGCGGGAGCGAGTTGGGCTGGGAGCGAGTCGGGCTGGGAGCGAGTTGGGCCGGGAGCGAGTCGGGCTGGGAGCGAGTTGGGCTGGGAGCGAGTTGGGCTGGGAGCGAGTTGGGCTGGGAGCGAGTTGGGCTGGGAGCGATTTGGGCTGGGAGCGAGTTGGGCTGGGAGCGAGTTGGGCTGGGAGCGAGTAGGGCCGGGAGCGAGTTGGGCTGGGAGCGAGTTGGGCTGGGAGCGAGTTGGGCTGGGAGCGAGTTGGGCTGGGAGCGAGTTGGGCTAGGAGCGAGTTGGGCTGGGAGCGAGTCGGGCTGGGAGCGAGTCGGGCTGGGAGCGAGTTGGGCTGGGAGCGAGTCGGGCTGGGAGCGAGTTGGGCTGGGAGCGAGTTGGGCTGGGAGCGAGTTGGGCTGGGAGCGAGTTGGGCTGGGAGCGAGTTGGGCTGGGAGCGAGTCGGCGGGAGCGAGTCGTGGGCAACCCCTTTTTACAACAGTAGTATACACTTTTCGTAAGTAGAAATATAATTAAGTTTAAAACAATGTTATACTTAATCGGACTAATCATTCTTATAACTTTTAAAGAATGCTATACAAATAGAGCAGGAGTTAAAGCATTTTTATACGGGGAGTATGTTTTGATTAAAAAACCAAAGCGTATAAAAGGAACAAAAATCAAAATTGGATACTCATAAAAAATTATTTGACAATAGCAAAATTTTTTTATACTACAATAAATCAAATATAATGATAATTGTAGAAATGTAACTCTAAATCTAAAAATTCTAATCTTCAAGAATATTATTTTGAAGAAACATATTTTTTAAAACTTCACTTACATGCCTCTATTCAACATTTTTCGGTCTGAACATACAGAAGGGGTTAAAATGCACCTTTTTATTTTAAATTGTTAGAACATTTTAAAGCTTCATTACCATTTTTTTTAAATTAAAAAATACTTTTTAAATTGTAAAAGGTAAAATAATTAAATTATTGCAAGTACAAGCGACTATGTTCGCTTTCTAGTTTTTTCAAAGTTGTTACTTTTAGTCATTTAAATCCGCTAACTTATTTTTTACCCAAAAATCATAAAATCAAAATCACGTAAACTTTTGCAATGAAATTATTTTTGTGATTTTGCACTACTTTTGTAATTTCTGGAAATTTATAAAAAACATATGGCCCAAGAAAATTTCCAATTATACATTAAATTTTTGAATAAAATGGTGCAAGAAAAAACGCAAAATTGGGGCTGGTGGAGGTGTGCGGATTGAATCGAAGAGGCTGAGAGCAGGCCTTCTCTTGGTGCGAAGGTGTGACACATTGTGTCCCCTCCGTGAAAACTCAAAATACATGCGTTAATAAAAGGCGATTATCTTTCAGATAGCACGCCAGAGTCGACTTTGGCGGTTACAGGTTCAATTCCTGTATCGGACAAATTTTTTAATAAATTTGGCTGTCTAAATTTTTCAGCGCCTCGTTATTTTCGCTTCTACTTTGGGTCGTCACATATTTATATGTACTAATTTATTGTTTAAACAATTCAAGTTTGATGTCTTTTTGGGCTGTAGTGGACTGATTCGAGAGGGTTTTCCTGCCAAAACAAGCGGATCCAGTCCGAATAGACCCTAAACAAAATTTATGAATACCAGTGTAGTTTCAGCAATAAATTTAAAAATGCTAAAATAAAAAAACAAGAAATTAATTTGAATTTTTTATTTAAAAAAAGTGTTTTAACATCACTAAATTTTAAAACAGTTTCAATAACATTTAAAAATAAAAGTAAGAAAATAATATAATTCAAACAAATGTCCAGTTGTACGATAAACTTTCATAGAAAAACTCACACATGAGCGAATTTAATAGGAATTACCGATTTTTGCTAATTTTTTGTACGCGGCGATTTTGTAAACATGTGAGAAAAACGAATTTGGTGTATGAAATATTGCTGTGCGAGAAAATTTTTTGTTGTGTGCACAGAAAGTAGCTTGCGCCGAAAAGTAAGATGTGCATCATTTCTCTTTTAAATTTAGTTAAAAAATTCACTGTACACATAGTCGAAAATTCTCTTGGGTTAGGCCCCGTTCACACCTGATCCCAGTTCCCAGATCCCAGATCCCAGTTCCCAGATCCCAGATCCCAGTTCCCAGATCCCAGAAACGGCCTGTTCACACTTGTTTGTTTACCGGGATAAAAACTCGCGCACGCGAGGGTTGTTTAAGTCAAAAAACGCGCGTAAGATCGAATGTACAACACGAAATATTCGTTTCAAACACAACAAAATTTTTTAAATGAATTTTAAATGTTCTAAATTGAATAATCAAAACAAAATTGTAAAAAAAAAGTTTAGTGTAATAAAACATAAAATTTTTATTATTTTTGTGAATAAATTAATATTTCGAAATCGTTTTGATCATATAAATTAGTTTTTTACACTATAAAAAACTGTTAGACTTTTTTAAATTATTGTTAAAAAACGGTTTTAGCCATGATTTGGATAAAAAAACCAAGATTTTTGTATCATTTTCGTGCCCGCTTTAAGCAACAGAACAAAACAAAAGCGAAAAGTTGTAATTCAAAATCGTAAGTACAAAGCGTTGTAGAATCGTACGTACAAATACAAAATAATCGTTAAAAACACAAATAAAGAATATTTTTCAAATAGTTTTTAAGGTGCTAAATTGAATTATCAAAAAAAGCTAAAAATTAAGTCTGGTTTAATAAACGTAAAATTTTATTACTTTTATAAATAAATTGATATTTTAAAAATCTTTTGATAATATAAAATAGTTTTTTAAAACTAAAACTTTTAACTTTGTTTAAAAATATCGTATTAGCATTGTTTTGGTTAAAAAAAACAACAATTTTCGTTACATATTCGTACACCCGCCTAAAGAAACGCACCGGAAAAAAAAACGGAGTGCTGTTGTAAAATTGCACACAAAAAAGTTTTTAAAAAATCAAAATTATGGAGCTGATGTGTGTCCTTAATTAACATAATTATCAACATTATTACGTAAAAAAGTCTGTATGTGTGCACTAAGCGCGTGTGATATATGCGCGAAGACGCCTCTCCGCTCGCTTTCTGTTATTTTTTCCCAGAAGTTGGAGCGCCGCTCCAAGTCTTTCTGGGAACTGGGAACTGGGATCTGGGATCTGGGAAACAGGTGTGAACACTTGTTTGTTTCTGGGAACTGGGAACAGGTGGGAACGGGCCCTTATACATTTTTGATACACACAGTGATATTATAATAACTCTAATATTTATTGTATACATCTCATGAATGGACTTCTATTGTCAAACCCTAATCTTGTAAATAAAATCTACAAATTGGTTTTTATTGCTCAAAAAGTCTTGAAATTTTTAGAATAATGATTCATGATTAAAATAAAGAATCTTATTAAAATAAAGTGTTAATAAAATCTTAAAATATTAATAATAGATATCCTCCTATTGAAGCGATTACATTAGCTCTCTAAATAAAATTTTATATATTTATAACTGTCTAAAATTGAAAAAATAAAAAAAGGTGGCCGGGGTAGAGAAAATTGCGTTTGCCGGGACCGACGCCGGGGTAGACAAAAAGTGCCGGGGCAAGCCGGGGCCCCGGTGTCATCCTTCTGTTATTTAAACACTTTTGTTCGTGTTATCAATCAGAAAAAGTTTAGGCAAAAAAGGCCACCGCTGCTCGATGTTAAACTTCGCAACCCTTTACTCAATTGTCGTCCCGGTTTTTTGTACTTTTTGACGCGACACGCGATTTTCATACCGCGTCCAAGAGGATTTTATAAACGAAAAGGTTTAATACAAGAAAACATTTTATTGTTAAGATAAATAACAGAGATGTTAGATATACGCCACATAAACATATAAAATTTCATATTGTATAAACTGTAAATAGTAGATAAGCAAAAACCAGTATTACATTTTTTTTAAATTTTATTAGTATCACATCACTTGTGTCAGCGTGGTCAGACGCGGTCCTATACGTGACGCGAAGATCATCTACTGTGATAAAATTCATTCATTTCTAGTCTATAAAAAAATTTTGTTTTCCTTTCGCAGCAAATCAAGAAAGAACGTGTGCAAGAGCGCTGACTGAGGTGACGTCATATTGTAGACCAATATGCAATACTGGTTTTTTCATTATGCTGAATAAACAAAAATTTATTCCTTCTCATGAACTGAGAATCAAATCTGTGACTCTTCCCCGTCAAGTGGGAATTTCGAATTTGCACTTCGTAAAGAATCCGTTTCTTCTTTGGGATCCCGGCCTCTGGTCATCTAAATTTCGACATTCGATATAATCCGCAACAATACTTTGTTTAATTTATTAGGGTAACTGACTGAAATTCGACCAGCCTTAATTTCGGCCACCGGCTGTTGTTTTTGCCGTGCGCAATAATATGTAATAAATGTGTATGGCTAGATAGATGACACGACGATATCGTCGTTACTACGGCAAAATGAGCCACAGTTCGTATAAAATATGTGTGCCTGTGACTCATTTTAAATTTAAAACAGGACCCTATTAACTACAGAATGAGTCACAGTCACGTGTATTTTATAATGACAGTGGCTCATTTTGCCGTAGTAACGACGATGTATTAAGCCATTCGCAGTTCATTTCATAATTTTACGCCTGGCAAAAAAAACAGTTGGTGGCCGATATTAAGGACTGGCTGCTTTTAAGCCAGTTACTCTATAACTTAAAATATCAAAATTCTTTTGCCAAACGTAATATCCACATTCACATCCATACGCATGAGTTTTTATTTGTTTCTAATATATTTGAAGTTGTTTTTAGCTTTAATCATTAAACCACAAGAGTTGCAGAAAGTAAAGCTACAGTGTTTCTTTTTATTATCATATTTATTACTAATTTTTACCGAAAATTTATCACAAAAATGCAAAAAATATCGTTTATAATATTAAGCTTCGACATAAGTTCAGTAAGAATACATATCGTTAAAACGTTATCGATAAAATAAACATTTCGTCGTCACTCTGACATAATGAGTCACTGTGACATTTAAAATAAACGTGACTCTGACTCACAAGGCTTTTGTTAAAAGATAAAAAAGTCATAGTTACAAGTATTTTTTAACACTTTTGACTCATTATGCCATGTAGTAACGAGGAGTTACCATTGTCATTTCTGTCATCCGAGACGAAGCCGTACCGACCTCCCGCGACTTTTGACTCGAAGTGGAATCCGACGTTCTCCCTCGACTTTGTGGAACGGCTATTTGCTCATTGTCGAACGGATCCTGCAAAGAATTTAACACGATAGGCTAACTAACTTAAATTCGGCCAGCCTTAATTTCGGCCACCGGCTGGTATTTTCGCCATGCGAAAAGTTATGTAATGAAATGAACTGCTTGTGGCAAGATAGAATGTCAGCTTATTGATCTAGCCACACACAGTTTATTTTATAATTTTAAGCACTGCAAAAAAAAACTGGTGGCCGAAATTAAGGCTGGCCGAATTTAGGTCAGTTACACTATATGTTAGATGAAACTTCTATACCGGTTTGTTTCACCAGGTCACGTTATTATTTTAAAAACCCTTAAAAGGCGGGTACTATATTTGTGATTAGAGGCTATATGTTTTTACCCGTGGAAATTAAAACGGGAGGAGCTAAAAATTTTAGATCTTCACGTTCATTGGAGATTGATTTTTTCCCAAGCGCTCATTGGCTGAAAGGGATTCTAAATCGTCGTATGGCAGTGGAACTCTTGGCATTCTTCAAGTATAACCCATTTAAGTGGTCACCGGAAAGATAGATTGTTAAAACTGTTATTTTTCAAGTAAATTATCGTGATAAAACTCACAAATAACATTTATCGTGGACTTTAGACCTTAATTTCCCTAAGCAACCTAAGTAAAACCTTAAAATCAAGCTAAATTTAAAGTTTTGTTTGATTTTCAGGTTTTGCTTAGGTTGCTTAAGAAAACTAAGGCCTATAGTCCAGGATTCAGGTTGTTTATGAGTTTTATCATGATAACTTTTTAAAATTTATCACTTTGTCTAAGATTTATTAAAAAATAATTTTAATTTAATGGTTGTTTTTGAAAAATAACGGTTTTAAAGAAGTAGCTCGTCCATGTTTAAAGTATTCTATCCTGTATTTTCTTTTCGGTGACCACTTAAATGGGTTATACTTAAAGAATGCCGAAATCTTGAACACTTACCAAACTTCCGTTAATGGGAGGGTTTTGACCATCGTGGCACGACATTGAGAGTATAGGAGACATATGAGGATCTTTAAAAATTAAAGTTAAGACGTAAAAATGCATTTGACAGGAAGATAAAAAAAGTCGGAAAAAATATTATTAGAAAAAAGTAAAAGGAATAAGCATTAAATAGAAAGAACTTACAGAGCTGTAAGTCGCAATGAAATGAAAGCATAAAAACCAATAAAAGTTTATATAGTATAAACGAAAAAAAGCCGTTAGAAGGTATATACGCTGGAGAAAGATACACTGGAGAAGAATTTCGGAAAATAGTATGTTTTTATACCTTGGATAGATAATTTGGTTTTGGCGCTGATACGGAATTAGAGGATCCACCAGTGCTTGGTCGACCCGTTGTATCGAACTTTTCACCGGAATCAAGGGCTTGCTTTAGCTTTTCAGCCATATCTGGCACCTGAAACTTAGTGTTTCTTAATATATACATGTAGTTAACTTACATTTGTGAACTTTTGAGAACATTTAACCCGTTCCAGTGATGGCCTTTATTCCCATTACAACCGTGTAAACCTTCGTATATCTAGGTAATACATAATTTTTGTGCGTGATTAGTGCCTATTGATCGAGTAAATTAAAATGGTTAAAGCTGTACAGTAGCAATATTCTGATCTTGTTTACGGATACAGTTACGTAGGATATTTCATACCGTATAAAATCTGCATATTGCTACCGTACAGCTTTTCCCATTTCGCTCACTGGGCACTAATCACGCACAAATAATTATGTATGACCTAAGTACGGCCTAGGTCATACGTAGAGTTTACCGCAGTAAGATTTACGTGTGACATTGGTGATGATCATATAAAAGGTGATGGTCATACAAAAAGAACACCCCCGTGAGGCGAAGATTTCACCTTTGTCGTACAAAGGCTTTCACGGTTGTAACTGAGAAAAAGGCCATCACGGGAATGGGTTAACGCAAGATAAAAACCATTTTGAGGATAAACGATTTTTTTAAATAAAAAGCCGAAAGATTAAACGCAAAAATAAACAAAAAATTAAGAAAAATTTATAAAAGAAATTTTCCGCTAGGCTATGGCCTAGTTCAAACCCAAGTGACAAGTGACGAATGAGAACACGTTCACACGGCAAGACAAGTGATAAGGTAACGGTATAAGGGCTGGTTCATACTCATGACAAAACGTCCTTTGGACAAAGTCCAAAGGACAATTTTATAAAAGCCAAAACGTCCTTTGGACAAGCCAAAACGTCCCTTGGATTTTTTCCTTTGGACAAAGTATGAACACTACTTAAAATTTGTCCTTCGGACAAAGTTCAAAGGACAAAATCCAAAGGCAAAAGTCCAAAGGACAAAAAGTATGAATACGTTGTCCTTTGGATTTTGTCCTTTTGACTTTTTCCTTTGGACTTTGCCCAAAGGACGTTTTGTCATAAGTATGAACCAGCCCTAAGCGGAACACTTTGTCACTTGTCTTGTCATTCGTCCCTCCGATGTGAACCAGCTGGTGGTAACTTTAGCACTTGCGTTCTTATTTTATGATTTCTAAAATATTTGTTCAAAGTGCCCTTACATCGGGTGTCAGGTAGCTGATTTACCGCAGCTGTGAAACTTTACAGCGAAACTCACCTCTTTATCTATTCGAAGTTGACCAGTTTTGGGGTCTCTAACGTTTGGCAGACGTCTTGTGTATTGGTTGTACCAATCCAAAGCTTTGGTTCTTTCTCCTTGTTTCATGAGAAAAATAGCAAAATTCAGAGCAATGGACGGGTCTTTTCTAAAGACAATAATAATAATATACGACAATATACAGTATTTAAAAATCATAAAATGCTCTCTATCTATACTTAATATTATCCATTATAATAATACTAAACCAATATGATAAATTGCAAATTGAAAACTATGAATCATTTGCAAAAACTATTAAACCTATATTCACGTTCACCTTGTTGATTTCGTGTACAATTTTGAGCTTTAAAAGACGTTGAACGGTTTTGCTTATTTTTTTCAACGTTAATGGGCATTAAATGTTCGGTAATATTGTCTACAAATTCTCTATTTAATCTCAACGAAAAGTTTAATCTTACGAATATTATCGCCATTTATAAATTTGTACGAGGTCAAGAAACTATATAGCAGTAAATTTCTAAAATGAGCTTTTATTTATGTCCCACTGTAATTATAATCCAAAAATTTATGTAATTCATAAACCGTGTATGTATGTAAATGTAAACCGAAAAAAAATGTAATGTAAACCGAAAAAAACGCAAATAATTTTGTTTATTATAAAATTTGTTTGAAAATCTTAAGTTTATTCAAATTTCAAAATATGACTATTAAATAACTTACTGATCCAAACTTAAAGCATGTTCGTAGGCTTGTCTGGCATTTTTAAAATCCTCCAAATTGGTAAGTGCAACTAAAATTGTGTAATTTTTTTGGTTAGTTAATATGCTAGGATTTAAAATTTAAACTATTATCGTTTACTGTTTAAAATTGATTGTGACCGAACCACATCTTAGGTGTTGCATTTTACAGTGGAAAAATTATAAAAAAAAAAGAAAACAACCAAACAGAGATTCTATATAACAATTTTTTCTTATAATTTTTTTTTTTGGTTTTGCTGCTTTTTATTAAATTATCTTGTTTTTTTGTTCTGTTACTCAACTGGGTTGCATAATGTATTCACATTTTTTGTAACAATTTAGGGTAGTGCATTTAATTTCGGCACTTTTCCGTTTTTCCAATGTAACTTTTCACTGTATGGACCGATTTTTATGTTTGATAGCTCATTTTAAAGCTTTTACGATACTGCGTTGCGTCATAAAAGGTTCACTGTAGAAAAATTGGTTTTTACTTAATTAAATCAGTTTTTAAAAAAAAAACGGAAAATTGCCGAAATTAAATGTATGCATTTAATTTCGGCACTTTACAAACAATCGATTGCTTCTCTGTCAAAAAATTATTATTTTCAAAAATTTAAAAGCCTATCATTATCTCCAGGGGCCTGTTTCATAAAATACTGGTAAATTTTACAGATTTGTAAAATGGAGAAAAATAGGAAAATACAAGTTTTTAAAATTACTGACTTGTAAATTTTTAAACAAATAAAAAGATGTTTTTATATGTGTTTTTTATATAGATTTTTTAATATAGGGAAAGCCAGCCTCTTCCCTATATAAAGTAAGTCACGCGCGTAACCGTTGAGGCTCATCGAAATCAACAAAACCTTAATAGTTTTAGCCAATAAAAATCTAAACATACATAACAAAAATACCCATATTGATATAAAAACCAAAAACACTAAACATACCAATCAACAAAAAGCAATCTAACTTTTTTTTTTTTTGGCCCCCAAAAATTTTCCGGAAAGGAGCATGCACGAGAGCTAAAGCCCCCGCACCAACATCTCAAGCTCTATGCCCAAAACCTCCAGAAAAACACCAGCGCGAGCTCTCCTATAAAAGGAAGCACGCGCGAACCGAGGCGCACGAAACAACAAAACCAAAGAGCCAAAAAAACAAACAACAAACAAAAAACCCATAAAAAAAACCAAAAACACAAACATACCAATCAACAAAAAGCAACAACTTTTGTCCCCCAAAAATTCCTGGAAAGAGCGATTGCACAGAGCTAAAGCCCCCGCACCAACATCTCAATGCTCAGCCCAAAACCTCCAGAAAAACACCAGTCAAGACGCAAGACGGGACTCGACACTCCAAAACACAATCAAGAACCACAGAAACACATCTCAAAAAATCCACATAAAAAAAACAACGGAAAGAGCGAAAAAAATCCACCACAGAGCAGCCATATGCAACAAAAAAATAAAAAAAAAAAATGAAAAAATCACGGGAGCGCGCGGGACAAGTCAATAGACGAAATTATCAAAATCAAACAGAAAAAACTCATATGAACTATGAAGCACAATCACCAAAAATTAAGCGAGAAAAGACATCGAACCTCAAAATGCATGAACCTGAAAAACCATACAAGGTAAAAATAAACCATCAATCTAGAAAAATCAAGCACAAAACAAAACTCCAAATAAAGCAATCCAAAAAAGGAAAAATCAGTAAATAAAAAAAAAAAACAGAAAAAAACACACTATATAGTCTCAGTCCATACAATTACAGTACCCAGACAATTTTATAATACTGCTAAAATACAAAGTATATGAAAATAATTACATATCATGAGAAGACCATGACTTTAAAGATAAATTAAGTTATATCTTAATAAATGACATAATCAATGCATAAAAGCGGAAATCTAGCAAAAATAACTAAACAAAGAGAAAAAAGCCTATAAAATGAAATATAAAGCTACATAATCAATAAATGCCAGAAAAAACTGAAAAGCAGTAAAACCTTAAATAAAACAGATTGAAATTAGAAAAACAAAACCGAATAAAACAATACTTATTGCTTTAACTAAAAACAATTCACATAAATCTCTCAAATGAATAAATACAGATAACCAGCTTAAATACCATAAAAAACACTCTCAAAAAAGCGAACAAAAAAGATAACGCAAGCTCGCAAACCATGAAAAATCTGTCAAAATAAGTATCCATGCGCATAAAAATTATCATATTTTATAAAGCAAAACATACCGCCATATAACAGCTTAAAATCAAATATCAATTAGTCTGAAACATAAAAATTCAGATAATATAAGCGACTTTCAATTCTATTATACATAAAACAAATAGCTGTCAATTATTTAAATAAAATCCCTATATAAATCTGAATTCAATTCGACTAGAACTATAATTTAAAAAGCTTTAATATGCGTATCTTATACGAAAATAAGATAAAACAAAAAATCGCAAGCGAAACTATACAGAAATTCAACTTACGCTCAGCTAACTTTATCTACACTTAACTAACAAACTAAACAGCTGAACTCATAAAAAATCACAGAGAAATTATTAAAATTAAATAAAAAACCAAACAAACACACTATATCTCAAAAATCACAAAATCAAAACAAAAAACCACTCCAAAACATACAACACCAAAAACCAAACTCCAATAATTTAATATTAGAAATATAAATAATAATATATTTAATTTTTATATAGATTTTTTATATTTTTTTATATATAGATTTTTTAATATACCTCCACAAACCAACAAAAAAATAATTCAAATTTACAATGGTATTTTTACTTGTATTTTTTACTTGTATTTTTCACTTGTATTTTCACTTGTATTCAAGCTTTTTTACAAACTTGTAAAAAAATCAAGTGAAATCGTAAAATAAATTTTACCCTACTCGGAGTAGGGTAAATTTTTCTTTTGAGAACTTGTGAAAAATTACAAGTGGCCAAAGTTTAAAACTGGAATAACTTTAAACACACAACAGCTACGTACATGAAATTTTAAATAGTTCGCACATGGCATATAATCTTTTTTCATTTCAAATTTCAACGCAAATGGTTCAGAATAAAAAAAGTTATTGATAGAAATTTATTCACTTGGATGACATGAAAGAAAGAAGGGATCTAATTTGGAAAAAGGCAAAAACAAAGATCAGCAAAAAAAAAAATATTTTACACATTTTTAAGCAGCCAAAAAAAAAACAAAAACAAACCCCAAACCAGCCCACCGCCCAAGACCCCCCCCCCCACTTGTAATTTACGAAGACCAGTATTTTATGAAACAGGCCCCAGACAGTTTTCTTTAATTTAAGCTTCTTTTTGTTGTTCAACGTGTAACTGGCAAAAAGTTACAGCTAAAATGCCAAATGGTATCAAAATGAGCAAAATTTGGGAAAGTGCCGAAATTAAATGCACTACCCTATATTACTTTCTAGATATAAAATATTAAATCTAAATTTAAATCGTTATTCTTGTGTTTTTTGGTTGCCAATACACTGCACCTTCCATTTTATGGCAATTTGGTAGTACTTTAACTAAGTATTTTTTATGGCTTCACCTAAATAATTATGGCTAAACATTTTTATCTGCTTAATATTGGTGGCCTTGTTCCGAACTATCATCGTCCAATAAGAAACTTAATAAACTTACTGGCTCAAAAATTACTAAGCTTAGGAATGTCATGAAAAGCATAGGAACTCTGGGGTTCAGATTGACTGCCAAAAAAAAATGGAATGCGAATCGCACATGAGAAAAAGCTGCTGGAGCCGAGGGAATTTAGGATTGGAACTTAAAGCCGAAATTAGAGATTCTGGAAGTGAGGAACTTTTAAGGGTACGGGGCCAATAGAGCCTAATGAACTTATAACCGAGTAATTTTCGAGCTGTTCAAAGTTAATTTTTTTTATTTTAGCTTGTTTTTAGCTTGATTTTAAGGTTTTTGCTTAGAATTGCTTAGAATGCACGCAATAACTTCAACCGGGGTGTCGTATTTGGTTTTAAAATTGCTCGGCTCTAAGTTCCTTAGACTCCAACGACTCTAAATCGACGTCGGAACTATGAACCCGAAGTAGGGAACTTGGAGCCGAAAATCGGGAACTTGGAGTCGAAAATGGAGACATTGGATCCGAAAGTGAGAAACTTGGAGCCGTTTAAGCGCATAAAATCAATAAAACTCATTGCTAAACTTACCGGCCAGCGTCATGAAAAGCATCGGGACTCTGGGGTTGAGGTTGACTGCCGAACTGAGAAAGTGAAAGGCGGATGCGTACTGCTGCATGGCGATGTGCACTATGCCCAGATTGTACAAAATCTTCCAGTCGAATGGCGCCAGGTAATTGGCGCGTTTCAGACAGCTGATCGCCTAAATTTAACAGAACTTAAATCAATAAAAGTAGTGATGGGCAGTTTCGGTTCCGGGATCCCGGGGTGCCCGGCGAAAGGGACAGTTCCAATTTACAAAATCTTCCAGTCGAACGGCGCCAAGTAATTGGCGCGTTTCAGACAGCTGATCGCCTAAATTTAACAGAACTTTAATTTGATAAATGTAGTGATGGGCAGTTTCGGTTCCGGGTTCCGGATGTTCCGGGCAAAATTAGGAATTCTAGTCCCAGATTGTACAAAATCTTCCAGTCGAATGGCGCCAGGTAATTGGCGCGTTTCAGACAGCTGATCGCCTAAATTTAACAGAACTTAATTCGATAAATGTAGTGATGGGCAGTTTCGGTTCCGGGTTCCGGATGTTCCGGGCAAAATTAGGAATTCTAGTCCCAGATTGTACAAAATCTTCCAGTCGAACGGTGCCAAGTAATTGGCGCGTTTCAGACAGCTGATCGCCTAAATTTTAAAGAGTGATTTAGCCAAATATTCCTGTGGTTTGGGTAGCTCAGTGGCAGAGCGTTCCCACGGTGAGGGAAGGGTCACCGGTTCAAGCCCATCTCCGAGCTCAAATTTTTCAATTTAATCCGAAAAGTGGGTCTTGAAGCAAAGTATACAGTAATATTTGCTAAATATTAAATTTAACAGAACTTAAATCAATAAAAGTAGTGACGGGAAGTTCCGGTTCCGGGTTCCGGATGTTCCGGGCAAAATTTTGAATTCAGGTGACAGTTCCTATTCCAGATTTTTGGAAAATCTCAATTCCGGTTCTGGTTACGGTTCCGGTGTTCCGAGAATTTCGTAATTCCACCCATCACTAATAAAAAGGCTTGTTTCCTGTAAGAAATAAATAGTTTTACTCTTTTTTTTAGAAAAAGAAAAAGTTGTTTAGCGTTGAAGTTTTTTATAGAAAGCCTTGCTGGAATAAAAAAGATTATCTTTTTAAAAAAAATTTCACAAAGTCTATGGAGAATCACGATGGTTAATTCAATGTACACAAAGGTCTCAAGAAGATTTTAAAATAATTTGTATATGACGTTCGTTAACAAAAAAACACGATAATAATACACAAAAATAATTTAAAAATAAAGCAATTTTTCTTCAAAAAACCCCGCTGGTTGTATATTTTTATGGTTTTCATTTTTTCCGGTCTTATACAATTTTATTTTCATTCTTCTCAAGACCTTTGTGTACATTGAATCCACTGTCGTGATTTTCCATAGTTTTTGTAACAAGTTTATATGGTTTATATCTATTATTAAACATTAAGGATAAACCGTATTAATTACTAATACTTCTGAGTTCGACGAGAAAGCCTAATTGAAAATCTTTGCTGAACATTCATCTTTTTAAAAACAAACCTTGTGTGCTGATATTTTTTCTGTTATATCAATATCCCCCGCCCCCAGTAAAAGTGGTTAAATTGTTATTTTTTAAGTATAACACTCGTAAATTAAAAAAACCAGCTGAAAATGGGCAGGACGAGGTTCTGAAATTTGGAATCGTAAGTATTCAACTTGAAAGTGGGAATTTTGTGAACTCGAAGCCACAGAAATAACACATTAGAGCCTCTATAGGGAATGGGTTTGATTTAGGTTTATATTGTGACGAATTCAAGCAAGAATTTCCTTTTTAGAGCTTCTCATTGTTTTTTGACTTTAAACCACTAGTTTCTTGGTTTCATGTTCCCGCGGTTTAAGTTTCCTTAATTCCAAGTTATTTCGGTTCCACTTTTTTGCGGCTCTAAGCTCTTTCGGTTCTATGTTCCTTTGGCTGTAAGTTCTCGCAGATCTAAATTCCCGTGGTCCTAAGTTACCTTAGTTCTAAGTTTCCTTGGTTCTAAGCATTGGCTGCATATTCCCGAGGTTCTAAAGTTCCCTTTGTTCGAATTTTTCCCAAGTCCAAATAAAATTTAAACGCACCGCGACGAATTTCTTCTTGCCGAAGAAGCACATGGCAATATTTGACCAGAGCTGGGCGTTGTCCGGCATTTCCTGCGCAGCCACTCTGTACTTGGTCAGTGCCACGTCGAAATCCCCGTGCTCTTGCATCATACCTTTAACACACATTTTATTTGTAAAGAAATACGACGAAAGTCAATATTACAAATATTTAGGGTAACTGACTTAATTTCGGCCACGCCTTAATTTCGGCCACCAATTTAGGGTGTTAGAAAATTAGCTTATTTTTAAGGCACAAAAGAACTAGCACAAAAGTAACTGGATGAATGTTGAATAAAGTGTTTTTGCACAAATTTTATATTTGTGTTGTTTTGCATTATCACATTTCATACAAAAAAGTGAATTTTTTATGATTTTCTTAATTTTTGCTTTGTGTTTAAACTGCATCAAATTTAGAATGATAAGAAATATATACCCTTAAAATATCTTCTATTTAAGGCTCAAAAGTTGTTAATTTTCATGTTTTGATATTTTCTTCAAAATTATTTTTCAATGCGTTTAACTAACTTGCGCATTTTAAGATTCAGTTAATTTCAGCCACCTTAAAATTTAGGTGAAAGAGCCTGCCGTTTTTTGCTGTTTTTAAATATCATGTATTACCGTATTTATAAAGAATTTTTTTTGCTCGTTTGACTTTGTTTTGACGTTTTTTAAGCCAAAAATAAAATTTGAACATATAATACAAATTATTAAAACTAGTTTTTTTAAGGTTTTGATATAATTATTTAAAGTCTTGCTAATAACTATTAAAGTTCGCAAACGGGAAAAATTAAGCTATATGTACCAAGAACAATACCTAAGAGTAAATTTGCAACCTTTAGATTTTTTTTTTTGTTTTTTTTATTGTTCGTTTAAGCAATAGTTATGGCCAGTTTTTTGTAGGTGGCCGAAATAAATGGCACGCGCCTTAATTTCGGCCACTTTAAAAAAAAAAGTTTAAACCTTCACTGATTTTTAAATGTAACAGAAATATTCAATATTTGTACTGGAATAACAAATATAGCTATTGTTTGATTTTTAGGCCAAATTTTGGCTTGATTGAAAAAGCCAGAAAAAACTTATTCAAAAAAATAAAAAAAGGTGGCCGAAATTAAGTCAGTTACCCTATATTGTTTTTTTTTGTATTTTAGATTTTACTGATGATGACAACTGTGATTTATCGAAACGTTTTATATGAATTTAATAAAGACCGTATCCTTCATTTTTATTTACAATCTAAGATAAATAAATAAATATATTTTGTCATGTCAATACATAGACAGGAAAGATATTCCATGAAAATCAATAGCAAATATTACAGGGTTGTCTTAAAAATTTGACGTCGCCTCTGTGAGTGCTGTTGCTTCTGGCTTTGACTTGTTGTGCCGAAAAGGCACAGAAATCAGTCTATTTATTTTTGCTTTATAGCTTTTTTTATTATAAAAAACAGTCAAAATCTGCGCAAAACAACATTCAGGTCTTGAAGCAGCCATCTAAACGCGCATGTTTTAATTTCGACTAAGACGACGCTTTTTCTGCAAATATGAAGGAATGTTTGTTTTTTTGCATGTATGACCAAAAATGATCCATTTATGTTACCAATAAATAAAATAAAATAAATTTTATCAGCGTTAAAGCATAAACTTAAATTAGTTATATTAGCAGGCTTGGTTATAATCTGTTAAGTATAATGAGTCAGAGTAACGTAATTTTAAAACAGATACTGTAAACATTATGAGTCAGAGTCACGTTAATTTTATATTGATTGTGACTCTTTGTGTCTTACTTCCTGCAGCCAAAATTGCTCCGGAATGTGATGGATCAAAACTGAGCGCACGACCGAGTACTTCAAAAGCCTGTTGAAAACTATCTGTCTAAAAAAACATCACTTACATAATTTATATTCATAAACTTGTTATAGTAACACCAAAAATATATTATCCTAATTAAATTAAAAAATACATAAATTAAAGCCTATCTTGATCTTTAAAAAAGTTTGTGTTATTTATTTTTTTTTTCTTAAAAAATTATAGGCAAATAAAATCTAGCTGACTGCGATATTTGCAGTATTGAATCGGCTCTTTAACAACAAAAACATTCAAAATTTTTCACTAAAGTGGATTAATAACAAAGATTAAAAACTGTCTTTTAATAATTATTTATCAGATTACTTAATTTGTAACCTAAATGCAAATTTTTTATGGGCTAAATTTGGTTAATTTTTGTATGTTTTGTGAAAAGATGGAATTAAAAAAATTCTCCGTTCTTATTTGTTTGTTTTTTTTTACAAAAACGTCATTACCGCACAAGTTTAATTGGTCCCCTTATGTCTGCATTCTAATTTTCAGCGTCAGCCAGATATAATTCAACCGTTAGTTTATATTACTTCAAATAAAACGTTGTGAATTAATTTACAAACGTTAAATGATTAAATATAAATGCGTAAGAAACAATTCTTAAAAATATACGGTACAGAGTCGAACTTTTTTTCGATTTTGATTAATTTTTGTGAAAACCTTTCACACCTTACCCCAATAGTCCACAAAGTTTGTTTTCTCAAAACATATTTAGCGGTTTAATTTGATTTGATTTGTCTTTCTTTAATCGTCTTATGAAATAACAAACAAGATGGCACAAAAATATTTTAAGGATTGGAAACTAATTAAAATGTTAAACAAAAACAATATACATAAAATGTTTTTAATTTATACCTTTAAATAAAGTAATCCTAGTGTAGTTAGAAGATCAGGATTTTCTGGCGTAACTCTATAATACACATTTTATAATTTTGTTTTAGTAATTTATACGGCAAGATTGTTTAATAAAATTGATTATAATTTATATCTTATTATCTTATTAAAATTGTTATAAAAATTATATATCACATTAGTGATGTTCTACTAGCTTCGGAGCAACCCCCGGACCTCCTGAACTCCACTTTTTTGTACTAAAGTTATAAAGAATTAAAGAACGATTCCACAGATTTTTTGGTCAAAATTCTTATGTCATCTAATTCTTATTTAAACTTATTTATAACAATAAAAATAGCTTTAAAATGCAGGTAAAGAAAGAAACTTTAAATGTGTTTCTAGCTTAAATAAGCTTAAAATTGTTCATTTAGAGGTCCCTCCGTTTTAAATGACTAAAACTCTGGAGAATAATATTGAAGGTAGAAACATCACTATATCACATACAATTTTTACTTAATTATTTTGAATCTTGTAGGCACAGTTTTTACTGGTAGTCAAAGTACTTTTGCCTAATCAATTAAATTCACATAAGAAATAATTTGCATTAGCATGATTGGCACGGCACGCAGGCTTAGACAGCTGCGAACGCACTTTTTAACCAAACCGTATGCAAATTATTCCCTACGAGAGTTTGGTCGATTTAGCTAAGCTGCACGTTAGTAAAATGCATATGTAAATTTATATACTCACTCCAGGGCTTTGCGATAAGATTCGATTGCTTTCAGCAAGTCATTTTCCTCTACGTATATTTTTCCCAACAGACACAGCGATTGTTCCTGTTTGCCCAATTTCCCAGCGATGTTCAAATTCTCCTTAGCCTGTAATTTTTTTTGTTTTTATCACTGAAACGAATTAATAGTATTTTCTGAATTAATAGTATTTTCTATTCAGTTTTGAGTATAGTAACATATTATATATAAAAGGTAATAATTAGAGATACCGGAAAAGACATCTTATAATGAATAAAAAGACATTTGATAAAATTTGAATTCTAAATCCCTCGTTTTCGGTATTTTCGGTTTTATTACTTACACCCGCGTTATAAATTTAGTCTTAATTTTATCATTGTTTTTTTAACTTTTTTTCAAATCTTCTTTTAAACATTACTTAAGTATCCAAAAATTTTAGCAAGTTTCATAATTTTCCCTTTGCTTTCCATAGTATTATCAAAAATATATAATACTATATATTATATTAAGGAAAAATATGTCACTCCCTACTAGAAGTGAAACAATTTTGTGCCATTTTTTTGAGCACTGCCATTAATTGTCATGCACAAAAAATGGCAAAACAACTGCCATTAATTGGGCAAGTGTCGTGTAAATGGGCACTGCCTAAAAACTAGCAGTATTTTCGCGAAACTAGACACAACCAGCCAATCACAACAAACCAAAGGGTACAATTTAAACACCCACCGAGTTAATGTTTCAACGTATCTTAATATATTTTTAGAAGCAGATTTACCTGTCGTCAGGACGGTCTTCACCTAACTCCATTCAGACGACTAAGCCGAGCTCTCTTCTTTATGGAAGAGTGGCTTTTTGGGGTGCATACTGTATACCGGGTTTTGATGAAAAACCGCAGCTACCCCGATTTTTTTTTGACTTATGTTATTAACTTTACAAGTTCAATTTTAAAAGCTTCATTCAGTGGCAAGTGTTTTAAATTTAAAATTTAACAGCGGTAATCAAAAAGCTTAAAACGGGCTCTAATTTTAAAAACTGAATTTTTAAGGGCTTGCTATGAATTTAAAAATGTGTTTTTTAGGAAACATTATGTATGAAAAGACGGCTTATAGTGTCTTGTATTTTTTTGCTGCTTTCAAAAGAAATACCTCATTAAAATTCAACTTAATCGAAGGCAAAAGTTTACAACTACAATTTTACTTTTGTGAATTTTTAACGGCTCTACTTCACCATAAAATTGGGGTAATTACGGTTTTTGATCAAATAACCGTTGTATGCATTCCAAAATTGAGCCGAGCTCTTGTTATTTAAAAAGAGCTCGGATTCTTTAATCGTCTGAACGGTTTTAGGTTAAAACCGTCCTGACGACAGGTGACTCGGCCTTTAAAAATATATTAAGATACGTTGAAACATTAACTCGGTGGGTATTTAAATTCGTACCTTTTGGTTTGCTGTGATTGGCTGGTTGTGTCTGGTTTCGCGAAAATACTGCTAGTTTTTAGGCAGTGCCCATTTACACGACACTTGCCCAATTAATGGCAGTTGTTTTGCCATTTTTTGTGCATTGCCATTTTTTGTGCATGACAATTAATGGCAGTGCTCAAAAAATGGCACAAAATTGTTTCACTTCTAGTGGGGAGTGACATATTTTTCCTTAATATAATATTAAGTATTATATATTTTTGGTATTATTTTAGCTTTGCCCATTATGTATCTATATTAATTTAAATTTAGCTTTAAAATTCTTATTTTTGCTTTAGTTTTCCTCTTCGTCTGATGATGATTGTTCGATTGTTTTAAACAATCAAAACATCACGTTTTAATCTACTCAATAAAAGTTTTACACCTGTCTTTTTATTTATTATAAAAGGTAATACTTTATAAACATTATGTATTAAACACGTCTTTAGTTAGTTTTTGTATTTTTAGAATTTTCTGAAGATGACTTTTGGTTTTCCCGAAGCGTTTTTTTTAATTATTATAATTTAAAATAAAATGTTTATCGACTGTTTTTTTGTTTTGTAAGGATTTTGATTTCTATCAGTTAAAAGTATACGATATATTTAATTTTGATCACTAACTTGAGAGAATAGTTTATTATTATTTAGAAAGAAAAAAAATCCAAGAAAATGATTAAACCTTTAAAAAAAACCGGAATAATTGCAAAAATTTGTTTGATTATCATTATTTTTTATAAACAACCTCTAATTAATTTTTTTATAACCATCTGCCTTTCAATTCTCAATCCCAAAGATCACCAATAGTTAAACAAAACGTCAAATATAAAATATAGAAACCAACTTGCGAAAAATCTCTCATATGATAATAACATAAGCCTTTCCAGTAATAGATTTCCTAAAATAATTCAATAATATTTTTGTGATTCTGGATTATGAAGTTTTAAGTGTCAATTTGTGATGTTCCTACACTCTGATTTTTCTTTATAGGGCTACAAAACATCGTATTTTGAAAGAGAGACTTAAAGCTTAACTCTAATTGTATTTAAATTATTATTCGCATTTTGAGACTAATTTTAGCGCTAAATTAAAAAAATAGTTTGCAAAAAAAACTTTGACGAAAAAACCTGTAAATTTGTTTAAAATGTTTAATTATAAAATTAGTATAAAAATAAGGGGGAGCTACGGAGCTCCAGAGTTCCAAGAAGCAAAACTCCATGGAACAGCACTAATGTCAACTAAAATATAATATAACGAAAATCTGCAACTCCTGGGGCCTGTTTCATAAAAACCTCGTTAAATTCTCAATTTACAAATCTCCGCCTATTTTTTGTAAATTAGACGATAAAGGGTTTTTTAATTTGTAATCCAGGGGGAGCATCTGCGCGCACTGCTCTGCGCTGATTGGTCGTAGCCACGTCATTTAATCTCCGCTGACCGATTAATATTCGCCGTGTCGTATATCCTCTATTATGTAATTTACAAAAAATAGGCGGAGATTTGTAAAATGAAAATATACAAATGTCTTTATAAAATAGGCCCCTGTTAAAAAAAAGGAGCCGACGTATTCCATTATAATTATAACTTTAACCTTTAGAATAGTCTTTAAATCGAACTCTCATTAAAATCACTAATGTTTCATTTTAATTCACGTGAATTTGTGTTAGAGAGTTTGCCATTAGAATAGCGTAACAAATGTTATCGAAATTCGCACGAAGACAAAAAATAATTACGTTTAATTTAATTATATTCCTGTTAACAATATGCTATTATAATAGTATAACTTAAAAAAAATGAGCTGTTATAATGGCCTAATGTGAAAGTATGTCATTACAGTGGCATGCGCCGGTACAGCTTTTTGCAAGGAAAGTGCAAATTTTTTTGTATATAATGTATTTTTGGGGTTAGTGTGTAAAATAAATTTCACAAAAAAATTGGAAAATAAGGTAATTATAAAGCCTTAAGTTTGAACTGAAAGATGGGAAAAAATGGTAAAAAAGCCGTAAAAAAGTTACCCAATCATTTTGCACTAGCTTTAACGCTTCATTCATGACATCTAATGCATTTTTCTGCTTACCCAGTAAAAATCTAGAAATATTATAAAAAATTTAATACTTAAGTTCAAATAATAAAAAAATAATCTTTTGTTTAAAAATACAAATCAAATCACATAACAATTTTAAGAAACTAAATGCAATTTTCTTTTCTTTTTTAATTTAAATAATTAAGATTTTTTTTCTTAGGATTTTTGATGATTTTTTGCAATTCCATGTTGTAATAAATATCAGGAATGCTTCTTACAGTGAGCGACCGATTTGCTTTATGTATTCCACATTTTGGGAGTCCAGCATAGCGCACTGTTGAAATGTGTCCAGAGATTCTTGAATCTTTCCTTCCTGACGCAGAATCACTCCTAAAATATGCCTAAATTTGAAAAAGGAACTTTTTTGAAACGATAAATAAGTCAAAAGTTTCAATAATCTGCGTATTTTAGCAAAGATCATTCAAAAATCATTACAATGGCAATGACAATCGCGAATTGCTTTGAGTTTCTAAAAATAAGTAATTTAGGTTTAGCCAACGAATTTTTTAAGACCTTTGTAATATCGCTGGACCATTGTGGATCTAAAGGCTGGCTCTTTTTTAGGTAAAAACGTCCTTTGGACAAAGTCCAAAGGACAAACACAGCGTATAAACGTATGTAAAAACGTCCTTTGGACAGAGTCCAAAGGACGTTTTTACATAAGTATGAACCAGCCTTAACTCGTCATAATTTTTTGAATACAATACATGCGTTTACAATAATAGAAACGTAAACACAATAATGAATATTAGTAATATAGATGCTAATGTACATGAATAATTTTGGGCATATACCTGTATTTGGACAAAAAGATGTGGAATAGTCAGATGTAAGGTACAGGGAAATCCTATCTCCCTTGAACATTTTTTTATTGTTAAACAAATGGCTACAACATAATAATAAAAATTAATTCAACGAGTTACCTGTACAACCCAGGTATTTTTTGTTTTTTTGTTAATTGCCGGATAAAATGAAAATTAAAAAAATATGCTTACAACAATATGACACTCGCGAATTCACGAATTTTTTCACACTTAGGATGCCTTAGTGAAGTTATAAATAGGCACCTTGCACTGAAACTTAAAATAAACATAAGATATAGAACACACAAACATTGCTGACTGTACGGAAAATACCGTAATCATGCAAAAGTTTTTTTAAAAAAAGGCGAAAGACGAAAATCTGGGGTGTTTAATAAAGACATCACACTGATTATGTAAGTTGATTTATATTAGAAATTGTCTGTTTTAAAACGTGTAATTAAGATTTGCATGTAAAAATAAAAAAATAAATGACTACAGATGGTATAATAAGCGGGTTATTTCCCGTCAATGCCGCCACTAATCAATAATCAGGGAACAATTGCATGATTACGGTATTTTCCGTACAGTCTCAATGTTTGTGTGTTCTATATCTTATGTTTATTTTAAGTTTCAGTGCAAGGTGCCTATAAAATTTTTTTGTCAAGTTGGTGATAACCGTTTCGTTTAAAAGAACTTTGTTCAGTGTTAGAAGCGCTAAGAAGTCAGCCAATAAGATTTTAAAATTATGACGATATAGCTTGTTTGTGTTTAAAAAAATTTTAAAAAAATTACCAAGAAATGTTTTTGCTTGCGCAGTCTTTGTGCTGCAACTAGTTAATTCCAGGATTTTTTTGCTTGCAGTATGTAACTGCATCTGGTGTAATCCAGAATGTCTCTTTTTTACAATTAAAAATGTTTGCCATAGCGTTAAATTCCATAAATTGGTGTAAAGCTTGTTAAGGTTTCTATTTGTTTAATAAAAATTTTTTTGTTTTATATGAATATGTATTTGTGTATATTTTTATGTAAAAAGTTGTTAGGTAATTGAGTGAGATTCCGTGTAGTTAACTGATGAGGGCAGCACGGAGGCGTCTTGAACTTATGCCCGAAACGCCATAGTTTGTAGGTATATTATGTAAAAGTTTTATTTTATTTTAGTTTTATAATAAATAGTGTTTGGTAAAAAATTGTAATCGTGTTTGCGAGGGTGTAGCCAGGGGGGTTATGTTGGTTGTAAATCCCCTATTTGGGCTGGCGGAGGTAAAAATTGGGGTCCCAAAAGAAGAATTTTAAAAATTTTTCTCGCGCTTCGCTCCGCTCAGCGCTCGACATTTATGTACCTTTTTAAAACTTTTAAGTGATGTTTCCAATGAATTTCAAAGATAATGTTTAAAAAATTTTTCGTGCTGTCGCACGATTTTTGACGTTCTACCTTTTTAATCCTAAAATTTTTCAAGTTTAACTTAAAAAACAATGTAAATAACAGGAAAAAAATCACTTAGCGCGAAGCGCAAAAAATTTTACCCTTTTTTAATGTCTTTTTTATGGTATTTTGAAAATTTGAGTACAACCCCCTACAACCCCCCTGTCAAAAAATTTGTATGGAGTGCTACCCCCCCTTTCGGAAATCCTGGCTACGTCCCTGCGTGTTTGCATTAAAATAGAGGTCTTATCATTATTGCAAATAAGTTTTGCACTACATTTATCTTCTATGCCTTGTTTGTTGTATAATTTTGTATTTTATTTTTATCCAGTTAATTAAGTTTGTTCTATAAATAAATCAGCTCGTGTGAACATTTCGATAGAATTATTTTGAGCCAATAAGCGCTGAGCAACAATAGATTTATCTAAGCGTTTTACGCTGCACCCAGTGTACCCCCTGTTTTTCACCCCCTTCGTTTTAATTCCCACGCAGCAAAACGCCAACCCAAATGTATCGCTTATTTTAACCGGAATCTCAGGCTACTTATAAATTAATATGGTTAAAAGGTGATCTACCGAATGTCAAATTGATCTGAGTATGAGTTTTTTAATTGAAGGTTTCAGAGTAGAATGAAATGAGAATATCGTAAAAAGTTTTACATGCTTCTTAAAATTCTCCAAAAACCCAAATTCTGGGTTTCAAAAATACTATGCCTTTTTGCTTATTTTTCCTAATTTTTTAAAAATTTTTATCCTTCTATGTTTCAAATATGACGAAAAAAAAACGTTCCTATAGATTATTTAAAATCAGGCAGGCCTTTAACTCAATTTTTGTTTCAAACCATTTGTCACACTGAGTTTAAATCCAATTTAAGCTAATCGTAAGGCATATAAAAGTAAGTAATTTTATAGCAATGCATATGTTTCTATATTTAGTTTTTCACATATTAAATAAAATATGGTATTTCATCTTATTTTAACTTTACCTTTAACATGTAGAGCGTATTCACAACTGTTGATTGACTCATCTGACATTTCTTTTATAAGCGCTTTGCAAGCATTTATTTCATTGCGTATAAAATGATAATGCAACAACCAGTTTCTGCGCTCAAGCTGAGGAACATCTGGGGCTAAATATATTTTAAAGTTTTTTTTGAAAATTTATTTGTTTCAATCAATACTTGATGTGGAATCACATTGGAAACTTTTAAAAAAGCAACTAAAAACCTTTGCGCAGTCATTAGACACAGTTATAAACTGATAGTTTTAAAATTTATATTTATGTACGGACAAAAATTTAGCGCCAAGTTTTTTATTTTCAAGTACTTAAAATTTGAAGCGTCAAAACCGCAATGAAAGTTAAAAATTTTACTCGCTAAGCGACTATTTTATAGACTCTAATTCAAAGTTGTAAGCGGGCTAAACCGGCCAGGGGCCTGTTTCATAAAAACCTTTGTAAATTGTCATTTTACAAATGCCTATTTTTTTGTAAAATACACAATAAAGGTTTTTCGACTTGTAATCCAGGGGAGCATCTTCGCGCACTGCTCTGCGCTGATTGGTTGCAGCCACGTCATTTCATCTCCGCTGACCGATCAATATTCGCCGTGTCGTATATCCTCTATCATGTAATTTACAAAAAATAGGCGGAGTTTTGTAAAATGAAAATTTACAAACGTCTTTATAAAATAGGCCCCAGTCCTGGATCACACCATACTAGACCGATTCAGGGCGTTTTTATCTGCCCGCTTACAATTCTGCCGTGAATATACTGTGCACAAAAAATTTTTAAATTTATATTTTATAATATTTTATTTCAAAAAATAATGTAACTTGAAATACATGTAAAAACTAAACATTCCAGTTTTTTAGCAATATTTTTTTTCGGTTCGTTTACACCCCAGAAAAAACAATCAAGCAAAACTAATGTTCGACCCAAAACAGTCTAATGGAGCTACAAAAAGGTAACAAAGGGCAAGGTACAACGAATGTAATGGAGTGTCAAAGGGGAGGGGAGAAGTGCAAACACACTTTAATTATACCAACATATTAGTTACCTTCATTAGGACTTAGGACACCCTACAATCTAGCGTTTCCAAAAAAATTAACGCTCATCCCAAAACACTTCTTTTTGTTCTGCTGACGGCTGCGAGCACTTAAAGCCTATTTCGTAATTTATGCAAACGAGTATTTAAACGTGAGAACGCTTAATTACGTAAATTTTACCCCTTTCTTTTCTTAAAGATCGTTTAGGCGTTGTGTTTGAAATGTCCAAGTTGTTTTTCTCTTCGCTTTCTAACCCACCCGATTCTCCTCTGACCTGAAGCCGTTGATCATCAATGGCTGGTTCGTCGTCTTTTTCCCCATCTTCGATCTAGAAATAAATTGGTCTGTTATTGATTATTAGACATATCGATTATTGATTCCCTCCTGATTTTCCTATAGCCTGCACCGGTTGATCGTCGACGAGTTATCCGTTTTTCCCCTATCCTCGAGCTAGAATTTGGTTTATTATGGTTTATTATAAATATCACTTATTCAATTTATGGTTTTTATTAAAACGTATGCGGTCTTGCGAAAGTTCAGAAACACCCTGATAAAAATCCATTGTTCTAAACGGAAGGAATCCCCTGCGCATCAAAGAACACCTCGCGCATGAAGGGACGCCGCATTTATGTCTAATAACCCGCCCCGCCTTTCTAATGGCCCGCCCGCTCGGTATTCTTTTAGCCATATTCGCACCTTCATTTTGAAGCTCTGTTTTTCCGCTGCTCCTCCGACAACCTATCCCACGGAGCAAAACATATATGACGTGATCACGAATACTATATGCCATTTTAAAACTAAAAAAATTCTGAGGTGAAAAAAACGACGCACTTTAAAAAAACGTAAGCTTATTTTTCTCAAGGTAAACAGTGAGATTGAATGAGCGAGCGTGGTCTCCAATAATATTTTTTTAATTTTCTTATTTTGCATAAAGCAGGATACGCAAGGCCGATGTTACTTAGCACTAATTGCACAATCAAATACTACATATAACAATATTAACAAATATCAATATTATCACCATGCAGCGTGTCTCAGCCGGGACTCGATCCAGTATCAGTATGCAAGAAGTAACATCTGGTACTGTGCCACTAAAGTACCCAGTATTTCATAGTATTTAGATACATTTATAAGATTATTTATCTGTTCTCACTTTCCTATAGTTTCATGGTCTATGTGAGTTTACAAAAAATATAAAAAAGTACAAAAAACTGTGTTTTGACAAAATATGACAAAAACAGACGAAAAATAGAAAATTTAATAAAAGATCGGTAATATTTCCGACCGGTTTTTATGCTTCCTACGTTTGACTAAAAATGGGAGTGAAATCGCACAGGATTTTTTTATAAAACAGTAATTTCTTGAAAAATACTTTGCTAAAATTTACAATCACGGTGTCAAACTGAAATAAAATACACGCCTGTTTTTCTAGTATTTTAATAACAAAACCTTGTTTACTGCGGAAAACATTTGAAGTGCAAAATTCTATAAAAACCCTTTTTTGACCATTATTCAAAAATGTCTTGGAACCATAAAAAAATATTTCCGGCCAAAACTGTAAACACAGGGTAAAATTCCGAAAATCATCAAAATAAAGATAACATTTTTAACACCGAGCCGCACTTTTAATTTGCTCAAAACAAGCAGTGCTATATAGTTCACAAAAAATTATTTTGAAATAATATTAATAAATAAATAAAAATTACCCGTTCGTTTTCCAGCTCCTCGTACATCGCGCCTTCGGGTCTTTTTATATCAGTCATACTGAAGACGAACTCTACGATTTATTTCTAATAAAAAATTATTATCAAGCAGTGTATCGACCGTTATTTTTAATTAAAAAAGCTATAATTATAAGTGGCTAAGCTTAGTCGGTATATGGACTCAGAGCTGCTTGTTACCATGGCAATACCCAAGCCATCATTTTAGCGCGCATTAGAAAACCTGCATAACCTTCCCATTGACTAGAAAAAGTTTTTTTATTTGCTAACACTGTAAAAAGTCATTTTTATTTGCAATTATATAAAATAGAAAAAGATACCTTCATTTCACGGTTACTCTCCTGTCATATTTTTTTTAATTTTAAGGTGGTTTGGATTAATTTTTTTGAGTTTAAATGTATATTTTAAACTTATCAAAAACATTTTTTGACTGTTTGCAAATGCGTGTTAAATTAAACGATTTCGTTGCATTTATTTTGAGTGATCAGTATTAATTAACATAGACTTTGTTATGTATAAAAAATTATGTACAAAGAATAACAACTTATTGTCAATTTATTATTAAGACTTTAAAGTACTTAATATGTTTTACAATTTGCGCCTAAAAATTTTTTGGATTTGTTTTTCACTTTTCAATTCTCTTGAAATTAACCCGTAAAGGTGCTTCAGGATTTTTTTATTGGAGTAAATAAAATACTTGACGATTATTTTTCTAGTCAGTACAAATGTAAATACATTTTACGTTATGTTTATATCTAACCTATTTTACTATTTTAATCAAATAAAAAAGTTTTAGGTTCACCGCTATGCCCGTTAATCATGTGGACTAAATAAAAATTTCTAAATTCTAAAATTTCTAAATAAAAATTAAAAATGTTCTATCGTCTAAATTAAGAAACGCATTTTGACCAAAAATAACAGTTTACTTTTAAAATAAAATAAAAGGTTTGCATTAAAATAAAATAAAGGCTTTATCGGAAATAAAGGGTTTGCAGAAAAACATACACAGTAAACAACAATTTTTTAACGGATTGATTTTTACGAAATTCATACTAAGTCTCTTTAGATTTCCGATGTATATTTATTTGTTTGTCAGTTTGTGTTATCATTTTAAAACTTTTGTCATTAAAATGCCACAAACACATGTGAAAGGGTTTCTTATGCGACTATTGTAAAAAGTACAGCTCACTTAAACAGTTTTATGAGCTTTGATTTTTTACTAAAGACAGGATCCACCAAAATACCTGAAACTTCACTATTATTATGTAATATTCTGTTGTAGTGACAAAACGCTGCGTTTTAAGGTTGTTAACTTGGAAATTAAACAAATTTTAAAAAAATCGAAATTTTATTGTCACAAAATACGCAGAATAATATGCGTTTTAATCCCTGCTCAACATAAATTTCACAGTTGTAATTCGTTACCAGAATTGAGGATACCCAAAAAAATAAAATCAAAATTATCACAAATTATTGACTGTAACCAAACACAATCCGAAAGCAAAATTTGAGCCTGGTATAAAAGCAAAGCATTTGAACTTTCAATACACATAAAAGTAGAAAAGATATTTTCTACTTTTATTGGCGATTGCCAATAAAAGTGAAATAATATGGCCAGACTATGGTTGAATTATATCTGGCTGACGCTGAAAATTAGAATGCAGACATGAGGGGACCAATTAAAATTGTGCGGTAATGACGTGTTTTTTTTTTAAACAAATAAGAACGCATAATTTTTCTTAATTCCGCCTTTTCATAAAATATACATAAATTAACCAACTTTAGCTCTTTAAAAATTTACATTTAGGTTTCAAATTAAGTAATTTGATGAATAATTATTAAAATACAGGTTTTGATCTTTATTATTAAACCGCTTTAGTGAAAAATTTTGAATGTTTTTGTTGTTAAATAGTCGATCCAATACTGCAAATATCGCGGTCAGCTAGATTTTATCTGCCTATAATTCACTTTTTGTTTATATCAATAGCTGCCGGTTTTTTTTACATATAAAATCCATGTCAAATCTATACTAAGTGACCCAAATTTTTCTGTGGAAAGGTGGTTCATTATAATATGAAATATACAAAATATCGTTTTAGAAACTAAATTATAAAATACTTAGTAATTATAAAATACTTAGAATATAATACAATATAAACTCCTATGTAATTGATGTATTATATAATAAAAAAGACATTTTTGTTAATATTGTCATAATATATTTATGTCTTGTTGTATGTTTTGGTATTATTAAAACAATTACGTTTGTAACGTCTAAAAATCATAATCTGTAAAAAAAGAAATATACTACCGCAAAACTTGGAGTACTTATGTATTTTATTAAATTACTTCAGTGTGTATGTAGATAGTTCTACCTCCACACTATTATGACTTTTTTATTTGACTTTTAATTTACAGTATAAAAATCACTTATTTTTTTCGCTAAATACCACTTTTATACAAATTATGATTAGTATTTCTATGATATTTTTAAAATTGATTAAAATTTTAATTTGAATCTAATTTATTTTTTTGAAAAAACTTTTAAAAAAATAAATACCACAAATATTTATTTTTAGATTATTGTTTTTTCTATAATTAGACCACAAAATAATTTTATACTTTGCGTATATTTATAATCATGTTTGTAATTAAAGTTTTACTCGTAGTTTTTTAATATTTGTACTCATGGCTTTAATTGTAAGGCACTGTAAGCAAGAATAAGGCACAATTACGGCAAGAATAGCAAATAAATCTCAATCTCAATATTATTACAAAACCTCAATATTATTGACCTTTAACATTTTCAGAACAAAAACCGAAATTTTGTGTCCGTTATTAAAATATTTGGACTAACTGCGGTGTTAAGCAGTACACCATTTACATTCGAAATTTCAGACTATTGCGGAGTCTATTTATAATAGAGTTTATAATGTTCTTTTCAAGATTTGAGTTGCAGTTCCAAATTAATTACAGTCTAGCCCGATAAAATCTTTTCAAGATTTCCAATCCCTAAACCTATCGAAATTTGCGATCTCGCTTATTGGAAACATTTCAGCCCGGGACTGTTTTTCTTCTGGTTTTTGCTGTAGGTTGGTGAAAGAATTTGAGTCTTTATTAAAATTTTCAGTCTCCAGTCTTTCGTATATTCCCAGTCCTGTTATTATTGGAATTGGAACAGTTTGAATAATTTCAATCCGTGACTGTTTTTATTCTAGTTGTAGCCGTAGGTATCCAAACGATAAATTTTCTTGTCGAAACAGATTAAAGTTTACAGTTTTCAGTTTATAGTTTTCTATCGGAATAGTTTAAGCAATTTCAGTATAGGACTGGTTTTCTCCTGGTTGTTGCGGTAGGTTGCTGAGGAATTTCAGTCCAATTTTCAGGAATTTTTAATAATACCAGTCCCAATACTATTGGAATAGTTTGAACAATTTCAGTCGGGACTGTTTTCCTTCTGGTTGTTGCTGTGGGTTAAAGCGAAATTTCAGTCTTTTTTAATAATTTCAATCACGATACTATTGCAAAATTTTTAACAATTTCAGTCTGGGACTGTTTTTTCCTCTGCTTAATTCCGTAGGATACCGGTGGAATTTCAGTCTTGTTCAAGAATTCCAGTCCTTATTTCTCGCTATTCCTAATCCCGATATTATTGAAAGAGTTTAAACAATTTCAGTCCTGGACTGTTTTTCTTCTGCGCACCGCGTTATTTCCTTATTTCTCGCCATTCCTAATCCCGATACTATTGAAAGAGTTTAAATAATTTCAGTCCCGGACTGTTTTTCTTCTGCCCCACCGCGTTATTTCCGTAGGCCGCGGAGGGCAGGGGCGGAAGTGCCGAGGCGCTCTGCTTCAGGGTGTCGTGCAGCCTGGCCGCCGGAGATTTAGAGCGTCGGAGCTGGCCGGCCGAATTCTTCGCCACCACGGGGGCTGAGAGGGTCGCGGTTGATTTCGGGACGGCGGCGGAGTCGCTGCTCCGGTAATTCGGCGATGGTGCCGTGGACGTACTTTCGGAATCGCTGTTGTGTATTTGGACGGTTTTCGGGGACATGGAACGGGTGGACAGAGGGCGCTGGCGCCGCAGTACGGCCGCACCGATGGCCAGATGGAAAATGCTCTTGACCAGGGAGTATTCCTCTGTCGTGTTCAGTTCGTAAAAATCAGCCCCGAATTCGCTCGCCAGCCGGCTGCCCTGAGCTTTGCTGACTTGCCTATAAAAATGGGAAAAATAATATAGTTGGAAAATACTTAGAAAAAGTGTTCTATAACAAAATTTCATTTCGTTTCTTTTTCTGTTCATACTTTTGTCCAAAGGACAAAAGACAGTCCAGAAGCCAATTTTAAACACGCCGAATTTGTTCTTAGAACCAAAAGTGTCTTTTAAACAATCAGTTGTCCTTTGGACTACGGGTGTGCATTGCCGGGAAATTTCATTTTAGCCGCGCCTTAGCTTTAGTACTAAAGATTCAAATATCGTTTAGCCTTAGCTTTAGTACTAAGCCCAAAAAAGGCTTAGTACTAAAACACTTTAGCCTTAGCTTTTGCCAAACTGACAAATATGGAACTGTTCCTAAATTTTTAAAAATTATCCTTTTTTAGGTAATTCTTAGCATTGCATTGTTAAGTTTAGGGTAAAAACTCAACACTAAAAACGTTTTTAACGTTATATTGCATCAAGTTTTAGTTTTATATTTTAAAAATATTATTTTCAGGGTCAATTTTAGTTTTATAGTTGCTCTTGTAATTGTATTTAAGTTTTAACTTTAAATGTTAACAGATATATCAAAAATGGTTAACTATTAAGAATATTTTTTCTAAAATGAATATCTAAATTAACAAAACATTTAACCAACATTTTTTTATTTAAAAAACACTTACTGCATAATAAACCTTACAAAATGCCCATATGAAATAATAAGTTATATGATTATTTTAATATTAAGCGCTTAGAAACTTGAAAAATGCTTTAAAAAAGCAAAAAATCAATATTTTCTAATGCTTAAACAAAAATAAGAAACACAAAAAAAACCCATATTCATAGCACCTTGCAGGCAAAATTCGTTTTAATCGCTTTAATTAGCATTATTGTTCAAAATCTTCACTCATGTTTCTTTTAAAAAGTATATTAAAGTTGAATAGTATATTCAACTTTATATAAGCATAGTTTTTAGGCAGCTAAGAGTGAGGGAAGGGGTTGAGGTGGTTGGTTACCAGAGGTAAATTGCATCTTGAATTCTGGGAAGGATGTATGAAAAATTTTGAAATCTAAAAGAGGGTCAGGGTGTGTTTTGTGGGTTTTCCGAACAAAATACTTTAGAGGTGTCAGATTAAATTTCTGGATGAGAGCCAGGTTAAAAAAATAGAACTTTTCTGAGGAGAACTCGATTTTGGTTTAGAAGGGGGGTCCAAAATTTTGAGGTTAAAGGACCCCACCATACCTCTCCACTTCATGGATAGAAATCTCATTAAATAATCATGGTTTTGATTGGTGAACACTTTTTTTGGTTTTTTGGTCATTTTTTTTGGTCAATCATTTTTGGGTGATTTTTCATTGTCCTGGCAAAAGCTAACGTTTTGCCGGGCCCATACCTTTAGCCAAGTTTTTGCCAGCTAATTTCAGTTTAGCC